>MU716275.1:12500-26120 GCA_026770625.1 Nicotiana glauca
TGCCCCCAAGGGCACGTGTCATTGGCTAAGTCATCACGGCGGAAAAGCTGCGGTGGCCGCCTTGAAGTACAATTTCCATCGAGCGCGGGTAGAATCCTTTGCAAACGACTTAAATATGCGACGGGGTATTGTAAGTGGCAGAGTGGCCTTGCTGCCACGATCCAGAGAGATTCAGCCCTTTGTCGCTACAATTCATCCCTCCCCATCCAATCCAATCAATTTCTAACTTTTTCGAAAAGAGGTTTGAGAGGCCAATGATACTATATAGTATACTAAGTGTTGGAAAATCATACAAGTGCTCAAGACCTTGGGACTTATGCTATTTGTGTATTAAGTGGCCAATGTGACCTGACACTTAGTCATGTCGAGGGAAAGGCTATGTGTCAATACACTACTAGAGGCTTCTCGGTATGTCGCTTGCGAGGCCGAGGCCTATGCCAAGGGGAGATGTGCCAATACAATGTCGCAAGTTGTAGTGTGTCGCTTGCGAGGCTGATGACTATGCCAAGAGGCAAGGTGCCAATACAATATCGCAAGTTGAGGGATTTTTTATGCGTTGTGGTGTGAGGCCAAGGCACACGTGCAAATGCTACGTCGTTTTTCGGGGTGTCGCTTGAGAGGCCAAGGCACACGTGCAAATGCTACATCATTTTTTGGGGCGTCGCTTGAGAGGCCAAGGCCTATGCCAAGGGCCAATACACCACGGGCGTGGCCATGGCACGGCGCAAGGCCTTACTTGAGAGGCCAAGGCCTGTGCCAAGGACGTGGCCATGGCACGACGCAAGGTGTTGCTTGAGAGGCCATGGCATGGCGCAAGGGCGTGGCAGGGCATGGCGCAAGGGCGTGGCAGGACATGGCCATGGCACGGCGTCGCTTGACATAGAAGGATGTCGCCATGACACAGGTCAGGACATGGCCATGGCACGGTGCAAGGACGTGGTCACAGGACGTGCCAGGACGTCGTAGGAAATGGCAGGACGTGGCCATGGCACGGGTCAGGATGTTTCAGGACGTGGCCATGGCACGGGTCAGGACGTGCCAGGACACGGCCATGGCACATTTTAGGACGTGTCAGGCTATCGCAGGACATGGTAGGGCGTGGCCATGGCACGGGTCAGGACATGTCAGGACATGTCCATGGCACGTTTCAGGACGTGTCAGGATGCCACAGGACATGGCAGGACGTGGCCATGGCACGGGTCAGTACGTGTCAAGACGTCGCAGGATGTGGCCACAGGACGTGTCATGACGTCGAAGTACATGGCAGGACGTGGCCATGGCACAGGTCAGGACATCGCAGGATGTCGTAGGACATCGAAGGACGTGGCCATGGCACAGGTCAAGATGTGTCAGGACGTCGCAGGACGTGGCCATAACACGGGTCAGGACGTGTCAGGACATGGCCATGGCACGTTTAAGGACGTCGCACCACATGGCAGGGCGTGGCCATGGCACGGGTCAGGACGTGTCACGACATGGCCGCGGCACATTTCAGGACGTGTCAGGACGTCGCAGGACATGGCAGGACGTGTCCGAGGCACGGGTCAAGACATGTCAGGACATCGCAGGACGTGTCAGGACGTCGCAGGACATGGCAGGACATGGCTAGGGCACGGGTCAGGACGTGTCAAGACGTCGCAGGACGTCGCCAAAGGACGTGTTAGGACGTCGCAGGACATGGAAGGACGTGTCCATGGCACGGGTCAGGACGTGGCCATAGGATGTGTCCGGACGTGTCAGGACATCCTAGGACATGTCCATGGCACGTGTCAGGATGCCGCAGGACATGGCAGGACATGGACATGGCACGGGTCAAGGCATCGCAAGATGTGGCCACAGGTGTGTCAGGATGTGGCAGGGCATGGCCGTGGCACGGGTCATGACGTGTCAGGACATGGCCATGGCACATTTCAGGACGTGTCAGGACATTGCAGGACATGGCAGAACTTGGCCATCGCACGGGTCAGGATGTGTCAGGACGTCGCAGGATGTGGCCACAGGATGTGTCAGGACGTCGGAGGACGTGGCCACAGGACGTGTCAGGACGTTGTAGGACATGGTAGGACGTGGCCATGGTACGGGTCAGGACGTCACAGGACATGCCAGGTGTCACAGGGACGTTTTCTATCCGTCAAAGCACTACCCTTTATGCGGCAGTCAAGTCCCCACTTGACATCAGCCTTCGCCCAATTTTAATATCGAATTCGAGGTTTATACTTAGAATAATTCAAGGCAACAGAAATAAAGGATACAAGCAGATTTACGGGAAACCCTTTTCCCAACCTTTTATAAAATGAATTACAAAGGAAATTTCCGAGTTCGGCAAGATGCTGCCACCCTTGACAGGCACCAACTCACAAAATAGCCAACAAATGCACGAATCTGCCCTATAAACGCCCCCATCTAAGGCCACTCGTGCCGCCCTTCGTTTAGCAAGGCAATGGCACATATTTTGCCATGCTCAAGCCATCAAATAGACAACCCTATGCCTATTTGATAGACTATTTCCCTCCCTAGGTACTTAGCCCGTTTTTAAGGCTGCTAGCACACATATATATAATGTAGTCAGCCCAAAATTAGTTCCTATGTTCAGTTGACATCCCCCAACTGATAGGACATGATCCCCATGATCAAAATATGTGGAACATGTCTATAACATACCCCAAAAACGTGCAAACTCTTCAGCATATATTCAGCACATTTAGACAAGGGTAGTTGTAACCGCCCAACTGCTTGGCATGTGCACAGCACTCTTGAAAACCACTTCATGTGCACGTTACTTGGCCAGCTGCTACACGCCCAAGGATGTCATTGCGCCCAGCCTTGGCTTTTGACACTGCTCTGCTCAATGCCATCGCCACAGCTCGTCACCCATGACTTTGCCGCACGCCCGCCTGCTGCCACAGTTGATTGTTCTTGTCAAGTCACCCTACTTGATCAAGTCTGGCCGTTGCCAATGCCAATGCTGAGTTTAGCATCAAGTCACCAAGCCTTGATGCCCTTCCCTTTGCCAAATCGTTTGCCCACAATTAACTTAGGTGCCAGCCCGCTCACCTAAGTCATGGCAACATCACATTGCCAATGCCACTGCCTTGGCACTAAGCTGCCCCATTTTAGTGCCGAGGTCTTTCCTGTTTTGCCTTGTCAAGCATTCGTTCAACCCGCCTAGTTCCGTCAAGGTATTGGCCTTTGCTTGCAAATAGCGCCTTATATTTTTTATGTAGTCCATCACACCAAAGCCCTCAAATAGAAGCATAGTCTGTCACACTTGCCTTGCAACAGTTTGTGCCATCGACAACACCCGCATTGTCTTGCATGTTGATTTTCCCCGCACATAAGGCCAATGGTAAGGCCATCATGCCAAATTCCTTGCCACTACCGCGCCTCTTGCCGATCAGCTTTGTCAAAGGTCTAACAAACCACCCCAACTAGTTGAATTCGACGCCCTCGTCGAATAGATCCCGACACATGCTGCCATTTTTGCCAAGACATCACAAGTTCAGCACCTGTTTGAGAATACGTTGACCTTGCCCTCAAGTGCAATGTTTTTGTTTTCTCATTGCATTTCCTGATCCATCAATCCCATAGCAAATTCAGCACGCCAACTGACTGATTTGAAACAACCCATACTGATTTTTGGCACCCACAAACTCGAAATTTTCTGCATCACTGCCTTCCTTGCCTTTTCTGAATTTTCCAAGCGAAGACAATCCCTCTAGGAACAAGCAAATTGACCCTTTGTCTTCCAGTCTCGTTCATGTCCGTCTTGACCTCGTCACAAACCTAGCCCGCTCTGATACCAGTTGTCATAGGGGCGTTTTCTATCCGTCGAAACACTGCCCGTTGTGCGGCATTCAAATCCCCACTTGACATCAGCCTTCGCCCAATTTTAATATCGGATTCGAGGTTTATACTTAGAGTAATTAAAGGCAACAGAAATAAAGAAGGAGACAAGCAGATTTACGGGATACTCTTTTCCCAACCTTTTATAAAATGAATTACAAAGGAAATTTCTGAGTTCGGCAAGATGCTGCCACCCTTGGTAGGCACCAACTCACAAAATAGCCAACAAATGCACGAATCTGCCCTATAAATGCCCCCGTCTAAGGCCACTCGTGTTGCCCCTCATTTAGCAAGGTAATGGCACATATTTTGCATGCTCAAGCCATAAAATAGACAACCCTATGCCTATTTGATAGACTATTTCCCTCCGTAGGTACTTAGCCCGTTTTTAAGGCTGCTATCACACATATATATAATGTAGTCAGCCCAAAATTAGTTCCTATGTTCAGTTGACATCCCCCAACTAATAAGACATGATCCCCATGATCAAAACGTGTTGAACATGTCTAGAACATACCCTAAAAACGTGCAAACTCTTCAACATATATTCAGCACATTTGGACAAGGGTAGTTGTAACCGCCCAACTGCTTGGCATGTGCACAGCACTCTTGAAAACCACTTCATGTGCACTATATGTGCGTTTTTCTTTGCCAGCTAATGCACGCCCAAGGCTGGCATTGTGCCCAGCCTTGGCTTTTGACACTGCTCCGCTCAATGCCATCGCCACAGCTCGTCACCCATGACTTTGCCGCCCGCCCGCCCGCCCGCTGCCACAGTTGATTGTTCTTGTCAAGTCGCCTATGGTTGAGTCAAGTCTTCCAGTTGCCAATGCCAATGCTGATTTTAGCATCAAGTCACCAAGCCTTGATGCCCTTCCCTTTGCCAAATCGTTTGCCCACAATTAACTTAGGTGCCAGCCCGCTCACCTAAGTCATGGCAACATCACATTGCCAATGCCACTGCCTTGGCACTAAGCTGCCCCATTTTAGTGCCGAGGTCTTTCCCGTTTTACCTTGTCAAGCATCCGTTCAGCCCTCCTAGTTCCGTCAAGGTCTTGGCCTTTGCTTGCAAACAGCCCCTTATATTTTTTATGTAGTCCGTCATACCAAAGCCCTCAAATAGAAGCGTAGTCCGTCACACTTTCCCTTGCAACAGTTCATTGCCATCGACAACACCTACATTGTCTTGCATGTTGATTTTCCACGCGCATAAGGCCAATGGTAAGGCCATTATGCCAAAATCCTTGCCACTACCGCGCCACTTACCGATCAGCTTTGTCAAGGGTCTAATAGTAGGGCACGTGTCAGGACGTGTCAGGACGTTACAGGACACTGCAGGGACTTGGCCATGGTCTGGGTCAGGACGTGGCAAGCCGTCGCAGAACATGGAAGGGCGTGGCCATGGCATGATGTCGCACCAAGCCGCTCTATGTCGCTCCACGCCGCTCCATGTCTAGTGCTTGCCAATGCTTAGCAACATGTAAAGCACAATGATATATTGGTGGTCATTTGTGGCGGTGGTGGAAAGTCACGGTGGTTCGAACGATAGCGACCGACGACGGTTGGTCGATACTTGGTGGTTGGCGGCGGCGGTTTCAAACCGGAATCACTTGTTGTGGTTGCGACAAAGGAGGCACCTCATACTTATTGGTGGTTTGTCATCCATATGCTTTTATAATAATATTATGTATTTTACCTAATTTTTATCTATTTTTTATTAATTTTTATGCATTTTTTGTAATTTTAAACAATTTTTATGTTACTTTTTTATAATTTTTTTACTCTTTTATGTGTTATATTATTACATTATGTATTGGAATTTTTTTTCCATTATTTTTTCCATTTTTGTAATAATTTCCAAATTTTTTAGTAATTTATTAAGTGTTTTTCGTTTTTTAATTAAAATATTTCAAAAAAAATATTATTTTTTGTAAAAAATATCATTTACATTATTTAAAAGTCATTTGTGAATATATTAGCTTAGTTGTACTTTGGTTTGTGCTATTTGGTGTTGTACATGTCTATTATGATTCTCTGGCCAAAACATGTCTACTCCTGAAACTTGGGTTTTTTTTAAGTATATATAAGGGGGGTAGAGGTGTTGAAAGGCACCATAGGTGCTTGCTGCCTGGGGGACACTAGCATTGGGCGTGGGCATTGGGGGCATGCATGGCTTGTCCGTGCTATGTCCCCGAAGTTCACAAACCACGCCGGCAAGTACTAGTGTGGGCTCGTAGCATGCCTGGTGGTAACAACGCTCGTGGCAAACATTGGCTTTTGGCAACGAATGGCGAAGCATCATGCAAGTAGCGCCGCAAAGTGTCGTGTGCATGGGGCGAAGCTTAGTAAGTGTCGATTGCCATTGGATGTTGCGGCCAAAATCGGGAGGCGACATCGCTAGTGGTGGCTGATGGCTTTTAGCAATAGAACAACAAAGCATCATGCAAGTAGCGCCGCAAGGTGCCATGCACATGTGGCGAAGCTTAGTAAGATGCCGATTTCCATCGGTTGTTGCAGGTTGTGTCTGGCACCACTTGTGGCAGCTAATGGCTTTTGACAACGAACGGCGGAGCGTCGTGCAATTAGCGCCGCAAGGTGCCGTGCGCATGGGGCGAAGCTCAGTAGATGTCGATTGCCATCGGGTGCTTCGGGCAACATCGCTCATGGCTTTGATGGCTTTTGGCAATGGAACAGCAAAGCATTGTGTAAGTAGCGCCGCAAGGTGTCATGCGCATGGGGCAAAGCTTAGTAAGTTGCGAATTGCCATCGCTTGTTGTGGGTTGTGTTTGTAAAAACCCCAACCACCTATGGCAGCTGATGGCTTTTGGTAAAGAACGGTAGAGCGTCGTGCAAGTAGTGCCGCAAGGTGCCGTGCGCATGGGGCAAAACTTAGTAAGTGTCGATTGCCATTGGATGTTGCGGGAAAAATCGGGAGGCGACATCGCTCGTGGCGGCTGATGGCTTTTAGCAATAGAACAGCAAAGCATCGTGCAAGTAGCGCTGCAAGGTGCCATGCGCATGGGGCGACGCTTAGTAAGTTGCTGATTGCCATCGGTTGTTGCGGGTTATGTCTTGAACCACTCGTGGCAGCTGATGACTTTCGAAAATGAACGGCGGAGCGTCTGCTAGTAGCGCCGCAAGGTGTAGTGCGCATGGGGCGAAGCTCAGTACATGTCGATTGCCATCGGTTGTTGCGGGCAACATCGGGAGGCGATATCGCTCGTGGCGGCTGATGGCCTTTTGCAATGGAAGGACAGAGCGCCGTGCAAGTAGCGCTGCAAGGTGCCATGCGTATGGGGCAAAGCTCAGTAAATTGCCAATTACCATCGGTTGTTGTGGGATGTGTCTGGCACAGCTCGTGGCAGCTGATGGCTTTCGACAACGAACGGCGGAGCGTCGTGCAAGTTGCGTCGCAAGGTGTCGTGCGCATGGGGCGAAGCTTAGTACATGTCGATTGCCATCGGTTGTTGCGGGCAACATCGGAAGGCGACATCGCTCGTGGCGACTGATGGCTTTTGCAATGGAACGACAACGCGTCGTGCAAGTAGCGCTGCAAGGTGCCATGCGCATGGGGCGAAGCTCTGTAAATTGCCAATTGCCATCGGTTGTTGTGTGTTGTGTATGGCACCGCTCGTGGCAGCTGATGGCTTTCGACAATGAACGGCGGAGCGTCGTGCAAGTAGCACCGCAAGGTGTCCTGCGCATGGGGCGAAGCTCAGTACATGTCAATTGCCATCGGCTATTGTGGGCAACATCGGAAGGCGACATCGCTCGTGGCGACTGATGGCTTTTTGCAATGGAACGGCAACGCGTCGTGCAAGTAGCGCCGCAAGGTGCCATGCGAATGGGGCGAAGCTCAGTAAATTGCCAATTGACATCGGTTGTTGTGGGTTGTGTCTGGCATTGCTCCAACCCCCTATTCATGCTTTGTGGGGCTTCTCTTGGCTTTGTAATGTTGGCATCGACAACAACACATGGTTGCGCGTCGCGTGTTGGGGCTGTTGTTGGCTTGTATCAGCGAGGCAAGTGTACGTGCGGCACATGAGTGGTGTTCGGCTTGTGTGGCTAGTTTGGATCCCTGCTTGATCAGCAACGTCCTAGCCCATATGCCATCTCAGTCATGGCACAAGCGCAAATTAGTCTTGTTCGCAGTCGGTTTACTATGTTGCATACCTAATGCCAAGGCATTATCAAGCACAATCAGTTGCCTTTCGCCCCTCGCGTTCGACGTGCGGGGTGAACCAAAAGCTGCAGTTGTTTCCCAAGTCGTCCTTGCTTCGCCTTGCAATGGCTTGGTCTATGACTAGTATGCTCGGACTCTCGGATTTGGTAAACACAATGGGCATGGGGTCTTTATTGGCTCCTATCTGCCTAAATAATGCTCCTTACGAATGACGGTCATGCTCGTCTTGGACTTGGATGTGCCCTTTGGGTCAGCCATGCTCATGCGACGCCGGCGTTAATGAGGAATGCTACCTGGTTGATCCTGCCAGTAGTCATATGTTTGTCTCAAAAATTAAGCCATGCATGTGTAAGTATGAACAAATTCAGACTGTGAAACTGTGAATGGCTCATTAAATCAGTTATAGTTTTTTTGATGGTATCTACTACTTAGATAACCGTAGTAATTGTAGAGCTAATACGTGCAAAAAACCCCGACTTCTGGAAGGGATGCATTTATTAGATAAAAGGTCGATGCGGGCTCTGCTCGTTATTGCGACGATCCATGATAACTCGACGGATCGCACGGCCATCGTGCCGGTGATGCATCATTCAAATTTCTGCCCTATCAACTTTCGATGGTAGGATAGTGGCATACTGTCACAGGGATGTTTTATGTCACTCGAATTCTGCCCAAGGTTCACCTCCGTGCGATAATCAAGGCCAGTCTTGATTTCAGCCTTTCCAACACTTAGTTTATTTTTAGGGACGTTTTGAACATAGAATGAAAGTAGGCAGCAAAAATAGTAAAAGGCACACGATATTACAGGAATTTCTTCCCAACTTGTATTAATAAAGTGAATACAAGAACACAAAAGCCAACCCTATGGCCAAGACAAAGAATTCCCCAATTCCCTGCCCCAAAATGATCTCCCACCCTTAGGAAAATGACTTAGACGAATTTTGGCTAAACACAATAAACCAAAGCTATGTTCTGCCCAATTTTTGGCCAGCCTCGGCACAATCAGTTGACAATCCCCAACTGATGGCCAAATAATTTAGGACATGTACAAAAACGTGGGCACAATTTTAGGCCATGATCAGCATGTCTTGGAGGAGGTTGCAACCGCCAACTGCTCCCCATGTGCTTGGCACATGCTTTTCCAACTTCTGCTTGTGCACAACTTGTGCTGAATTTCGCCCACCTCTTTGTGCCAAGGCTGGCATTGCGCCCAGCCTTGCCCTTGACACTGTTCCACGCCAATGCCATTGCCACAGCTCGCCGCCCATCGACTTCGCCGCACACGTTCCTTGTCACAACTACCCGCTCATGTCAAGTTGCCCCCAACTTTATCAAATCTGCCCACATCAATTACCATTTCTTGTCCCGCATTCCCTTGCCTTATTTTGCCATGTCTTTGCCCCTGCTTGACATGGCTTTTCCTTGCCATTGCTTTGCCTTGCCATTGCTTTGCCAACCCGCACGTCTAAGTAATATGCACCTTGCTTCCATTCAAGGTGCTTTGTCATGCCCCGCAGAGTCCGTCATACCGAGCTGCCCGTCATGATGTTGCCCCAATTTTCAGGTTGTGTGCCAAGTCCATGTGTGGCTAACAAACCACCCCCACCAGAAAAATTCATCGTCCTCGACGAAGTAGCTTCCGCATTTTTCGGCACCACCATAGGTCCTAAATATGGTGTTGCTTGCTCCTGTTCTTCCTCGTTTGGCTCATCTTCACATTTTTTTTAGCAAACAACGCTGAAAGCTTTTCAATTCTTGGACAATCCCTCACCATGTGTGGTCCCTTGCAAATAAAACAGCCATCAAACTTGCTGTTTTGTCCCCATTTTGTCGAAGATCTAGCACATTGCTTTCCCTTCTCATTGCCATTTCCCTCAACAGCATTACCCTTGTCGTTTCCATTTTTCCTCCACTCTTTTGCCTTGTCCTTGTTCCCGTTTTTGGACTTTGAAGTAGTAGAGAAGTTAGAACCATCTTGTCCCAATCGGAAATCACCCAATTTGCCGCAACAATGGCACTAGGAAGGTCTTTCACATTCTGCCTTCGTAGTTCCATTTGCGCCCACGGCTATAACCCATAAAAGAAATTGTGCAGCTTGTCCTCGTCAGACATGTTGCTTATATCCAGCATCAAAGAACTAAACTCTTTGACATAATCCCTGACCGTTCTAGTTTGTTTCAACTTTTTCAAACGATCTCTAGCAATCCAGCCCGCATTGCTAGGAAAGAATTGATCCTTCAACCCTTTCTTCATCCCTTCCCAAGAGTCAATTTTCGGCCTACCAGCACTTACATCATCTGCCACGCGCGTCCGCCACCAAAGCTTTGCATCGTCTACCAAATACATAATCGCAATAGTGACCTTGTCTTCATCTAGCACCTTGTCAGCATGGAAGTACTGCTCCATATACCTTGGGAAATTTTTGAGTTTCTTGGCACTCCTTGCGCCATTAAACTCTTTAGGCTCCGGAATTTTGACTTTGGTACGATCTGCCACACGCTGTGCTTCGTCATTGCCAACAACCCGACGCAACAACCCATTTTCCATTTTTAGATCTGTGTACTCCTGGCTGAGCCTGTTTAACTCGCCCTCAAGATAAGAAAGACGAGTCATGATAGTTAGAAATTGATCCCCATCAGCAGTTCCGACAAGTGCCTCTAATGCAACAACCTTTTCCCTCAGTTCTGCGTTGCCACCAGCCATTCTTCACAAAATTCAACCACTGAACGTTGTGTCGTCGCCCCGATCCATCCACACTTTGATACCAATTATCATAGGGGTGTTTTATGTCACTCGAATTCTGCCCGAGGTTCACCTCCATGCGGCAATCAAGCCTGGCCTTGATTTCAGCCTTTCCAACACTTAGATTATTTTTAGGGACATTTTGAACATAGAATGAAAGTAGGCAGCAAAAACAGTAAAAGGCACACGATATTACAGGAATTTCTTCCCAACTTGTATTAATAAAGTGAATACAAGAACACAAAAGCCAACCCTATGGCCAAGACAAAGAATTCCCCAATTCCCTGGCCCAAAATGATTTCCCACGCTTAGGAAAATGACTTAGACGAATTTTGGCTAAACACAATAAACCAAAGCAAAGTTCTGCCCGTTTTTGGCCACCCTAGGCACATATATATAAGGCTACAATCAGTTGACAAGCCCCAACTGATGGGCAAATAATTTAGGACATGTACAAAAATGTGGGCACAATTTTAGGCCTTGATCAGCATGTCTTGGAGGAGGTTGCAACCGCCAACTGCTCCCCATGTGCTTGGCACATGCTTTTCCAACTTCTGCTTGTGCACAGCTTGTGCTGAATTTTGCCCACCTCTTTGTGCCAAGGCTGGTATTACGCCCAGCCTTGCCCTCGACACTGTTCCGCGCCAATGCCATTGCAACAGCTCGCCGCCCATCGACTTAGCCGCACACGTTCCTTGTCACAGCTGCCCGCTCATGTCAAGTTGCCCCCAACTTTATCAAATCTGCCCGCAGCAATTACCATTGCTTGCCCCGCAATGCCTTGCTTTATTTTGCCATGTCTTTGCCCCTACTTGACATGGCTTTGCCTTGCCATTGCTTTGCCAACCCGCACGTCTAAGTAATATGCGCCTTGCTTCCGTTCAAGGTGCTTTTGTCATTCCCCGCATAGTCCGTCATGCCGAGCTGCCCGTCATGATGTTGCCCTAACTTTCAGGTTATGTGCCAAGTCCATCATGAAAATACTTGTCACAACCCACACCTGCCGAGGATCATTGTCAAGGGGCTAACACCTACTATGGTGGTGACGGGTGACGGAGAATTAGGGTTCGATTCCGGAGAGGGAGGCTGAGAAACGGCTACCACATACAATGAAGGCAGCAAGCGCACAATTACCCAATCTTGACATGGGGAGGTATTGACAATAAATAACAATACCGGGCTCTATGAGTCTGGTAATTGGAATGAATACAATCTAAATCCCTTAACGAGGATCCATTGGAGGGAAAGTCTGGTTCCAGCAGCCGCAGTAATTCCAGCTCCAATAGCTTATATTTAAGTTGTTGCAGTTAAAAAGCTCGTAGTTGGACTTTGGGATGGGCCGGCCGGTCCACCTTAGGTGTTCACTGGTCGTCTTGTCCCTTCTGCCGGTGATGCGCTCCTGCCTTAATTGGCCAGTCGTGCCTCTGGCACTGTTACTTTGAAGAAATTAGAGTGCTCAAAGCAAGCGTACTGTAAGGTCCCGTAAATAACTTTTGGTCTCAAAACTTAGTAACTCGTGGTGTCGACTCCGAATATGTGTTAGGAATGGGTAGAATTAGCTCGCCGCAGTTCGGACCCTTGGTAGTGATCTAAGCCTTTAAAAATCAAAAGAATTAGTTTTCCAGAAAGTTGTCATTTATGCGGTCCAGAATACGGTCGCAGATCAGCTATGTGGACCGCATTCCTGCCGGAGAGTGAAGCAGAAGAATTGTCAAAATTGAAGTTGAAAATGCGATCCATTATGCGACCGCATAATCAATATGCGGACCGCATTCCTGCCACATAGTGAATTAGAGGGTTGGTCTAAGTTGATGTTGAAAATGCGGTCCATTATGCGACCGCATAATCGATATGCGGATCGCATTTACACCACATACCCAGGCAGAGATGTCCAATGATTTGGGGTCAGTTATGCGGTCCAATATGCGGACAGCATTTCAATTATGCGGTCGCATAGCGCGACCGCAGATCTTACCCGGACTTCTATTTTCTAAAATTTAAAACCCGACCCCCTTTCTAATATAACACCCTAACCCCTCATTTTTACCATTTTTCCGAAAAAAAACAAGAGAGAGGGAGGAGGGGTTCTTGAGAGAGAGTTCCTTTTCTTCAAAATTTGTTCCTCAAATTATCTGGTCCGGGAAATTTTAAAGCAAGTGTCTTCATCTCCATTTCTACAGGTGAAATCCCTACCCATTTTCATTGACTTTCAGATT
This sequence comes from Nicotiana glauca, assembly GCA_026770625.1. Lineage (NCBI taxonomy): Eukaryota > Viridiplantae > Streptophyta > Magnoliopsida > Solanales > Solanaceae > Nicotiana > Nicotiana glauca. The sequence continues at coordinate 25,485 of MU716275.1, forward strand.
TATTGAGAGGGGGGAAAGTCTTATGCATTAATTCTTGATAATAGGGGTTGAAACATCATGCATGTTTATTAAAACCTAAAATCTAGTAAGAGTAGTTGGGAAGGAGTAAAGAATTGTGTAAAGAAGGGTTGATAACCTAAATAAACTCGGATAGTAATTGTGAATTTCAAATTCTAAGAAATATGTGTTAATTTGTAAACTAGATTGACGTGGCTAGATTGCTTAGTGACTGATAATAGGAGATTAAAAAGGGAATTCGACTCCAGGTATGTATGGCTAACCTTGACTTTGTAAAATCGCCTCGTTGGTGTTCAATGTTTGGTATGTAACATTCACGTGGGTAATTTGTGAAATTTGTGTGATTGCATGGTTGTGATTATGATATGTGGTATTAGATGAATAAAAAACAAATGACATAAGGAAACTGTAAGTTATGCAACTGAAATGATTGTGATATTAACACCTATGGCTTATCATGGGCAAGTATTGTTGTAACGTGAAACACTGTAAATTCTGGAAGATGATGGAAATAGTATTAATGGTTATGGAAACACTTGAAAAAATTATTGTTGCTATTCCTCAAGAAGTGTTGCTGTGATCCTTGTGAATTGTTCATTGTTGTTATTGTGATTGTTT
>MU716278.1:0-39070 GCA_026770625.1 Nicotiana glauca
CTTAAAATTGTAAAATCATTTTATTTGATATTTTTTGGAATAATTTGCTTAGGGTAAAAATCACGTGCTCACACTACCATAATCTCAGTTGTCGCAGGTCGTGCACCTGCTATTAACAAAGCAGTACCATCTTTACCTGGAGTAGTAAACACCTTCCCATATAATTCCTCCTCATTTTCACCAGCAACCATGTCATCGTTATCCTTTCTCACATATGGCTCTAACGTTATGTTAATCCGGGCTAATTCTCGATCAACATTGACAACATTGGACTAACGATTTGTATCAATATCCCATCCAGGAGCTGGTCGATTCATCACTTCCATATTGTTCAAAGTAACACTTTGTTTTCCTCCTTCATTATGCAAAAGCTGCTGCCCGACCAAAATTTTTTTTGCAACTTCATCAACCAACTTACCTCCTGCAATTTCCATATCTATTTGATTCAATCTTTTGGCATTGAGATAGTCCCTAGCATCACCTTGTAACTTTTCAAAATTGGTCACCTCCACAATAGGCATATTACGACCACCTGCTACTTCCTCTGCCATTACCTCCTTTCCAGCTCGTTCCTTCATCACTCGACAAACTTTTGCATCATGACCTTGATGCTTGAAATATGTGCAATACTTAGGAAGATTATCATACACCACCTCTTGATAATGCACGATATTTTTGCCCGAAATTTTGTCCACAATAAGCAGCTTCACCCTTTTAGGAAGTTTTTCGAAGAGATTAAGAATTACCTTAACTCACGCAGCACTAGGTCGTGTTATTTCTTGCGTCGCCTTGTCCACAACAAGAGCTTTACCAACAGCTGAAGTAATAGACATTAACGACCTCTTAGCGAAAAAATTAGGCGGCAAACCTGGAAAGGAGATCCACACGATTGCCATAGACGTTTCCTCCTTCGGATTGAATCCTAAGGTCCATGGGAATGTTCTAAAAAAGAATTCATCACCTTTAAATTTAAAATATCCAGTTGTCTTAGCAACAACTAAACATAATCACTGTAGAGATCAAATCTGATCAATAAGTGACGAAATTCCAGTAGTCCAATATTGCAGTGACCTTAAACATCGAATTGCGATGAAAATATTTTTCGAAATTCTTGTAGCTCAGGTTTTCCATATGAGAACTTAATTATAATTGCTTGGTGCAGTCCTTCTTCTCTTGTAAACTCGTTAACTTCTTCCATAGTGAATTCAATCATTGGCTCTCCATGAACTACGCTAACAGGAAACAATTCTAGCTTTGATGCAACAGATTGTTTGGACTGAAGTTGTGCAGCATATGTTTGTCTTGGATTAAAGTTTGGACGAGTTTCATCACTGTTTTGGATTGCCTCTCTCACAGCCAAAGGTTGGGGAGAGATCGCAGCAGCCATGAGGTTCTTCAAAACTCCATTTTCGTAAAGAAGCAGAAGAATCTAAATAAAAAATTTGCGTGCTACAGTGATTTCGCGAAATAAAAATTAAGATATGTACCAATTGGTTATAGATTTGAGGATGAAATCAATTGGGGTTTGTGCGCAAAGAGTAGATGCTTCTTTTGACACCAAGTTTGTGAAAATCTACCACCGGATGCCGAAGTTATGGCTCGTGAATAGTGACAGATTACTATTCACCTTCTTCCTAGAGAGAAGGAGGAGCGTTTTTTTTTCAACAACCCTTTCTTTCCATCTATTTCCCTTTCTTTTTTTTCTTTTTTTTTATTTCAAAACTATTTAAAATTTTAAAAAGAAAAACCTAAATTGACCCATAACCAAATTATCTAATCAACTTAAATTAATTATCATTAAATTATAATTACCATGACTGAATTAAATACCAATTAAAGGAAAAACTACTAAAATTTAAGACTAAGATTAAAAGGCAAAATAAACTATTTTTGTGATTTTTTCCATTTTTATAAAACAACTAATTACTAATTAATTACAAAATACAAAATTAAATCCTAAATGCAATTGCAATATGTATTTTTTATATTTTTCGTTAATTAAATAAAATAAACACGCACAGACAATATTCACACAATAACAGAAAAATGCCACAAAAATCCACGAAATTGCAGATAATGAAAAATTATTTTGTTTTAAATTTGTGGGAGTAATTCGTATGAGGCAAGAATCACGTGCTCACAGCTTCCCCTCTTTGCTCGGAAACATGAAAATTTTTCGTATAAAGATAAAGTGAGCGGATACGAGCGATTTTTGCCCGTTTGAATACTCCGTGTGAAACATTTTTTTTGTTGAAAGATTTGACCGAACCTCTGCTTCAATGGTTTCCTACATATCCTTGGCTATAAAGTAATCAGGTCAATGTAGTTCGGGAAGTTTTTGGTAGTTTGGACTACCATGAAGCTGTGATCTCACTGTTGCTGTTGTTGCTGCTACTGCTTACTAACCTCTTATTACATCGTGACAAAATAAAGAAGCTAGACTAAGCTATGATCTATGAATTACAAAGATTTATTCTCAAACTTGTTCTTGCGACTGTTGTTGCCTTGTTGACTTGTATTTTCCTACAGAAGTTCCTTTGCTGCTGACTTGCATCGAACTCTTGAGATGCTTTCCCTTTTCTTTTGGCGGGTACCTGATTGCTGAACCTTTAAACGTCTTCCTTTAATTATTGTTGCCTTTCCTTTGTTCTCTAGGTGGGCATCCTGATTACTTGAACTTGAGTTGTATCTTCTTCCCTTGTTCTCCAGGTGGGTTTCTGATTACTAAAATTTGACTGTATTCTTTCGCTTCGTTCTTCAGGCAGGCTCTTGATTACCAATACTTGATCTGCTTTGTTCTCCAGGTGGGCTCCTGATTTCCAAAACTTGAACTATATTTCCTTTCTCTCCAGGTGGGCGCCTGATTTCCAAAACTTCAACTGTATTCCCGTTCTCTCCAGGTGGGCGCCTGATTTTCAAAACTTCAACTGTATTCCCTTGCTCTCTAGGTGGGAACCTGATTTTCTAAAACTTCAATTGTATTCTCTTGCTCTCTTGGTGGGCGCCTGATTTCCAAAACTTCAATTGTAATCCCTTGCTCTCCGGGTGGGTACCTGATTTCCAAAACTTCAACTGCATTCTCTTGCTCTCCAGGTGGGCGCCTGATCTCCAAAAACTTCAACTGTATTCCCTTGCTCTCCAGGTGGGCGCCTGATTTCCAAAACTTCAACTGTATTCCCTTGCTCGCCAGGTGGGCGCCTGACTTCAAAACTTCAATTGTATTTCCTCGCTCTCCAGGTGGGTGCCTGATTTCCAAAACTTTAATTGTATTCCCTTGCTCTCCAGGTAGACGTCTGATTTCCAAAACTTCAATTGTATTCCCTTACTCTCCAGGTGGGTACCTGATTTCCCAAAACTTCAATTTTATTCCCTTGCTCTCCAGGTGGGCGCCTGACTTCCAAAACTTCAATTGTATTCCCTTGCTCTCCAGGTGGGCGCCTGATTTCAAAAACATCAATTGTATTCCCTTGCTCTCCAGGTGGGCGCCTGATTTCCAAAAACTTCAATTTTATTCCCTTACTCTCCAGGTGGGCGCCTGACTTCCAAAAAGATCAACTGTATCCCCTTGCTCTCCAGGTGGGCGCCTGACTTCAAAACTTCAATTATATTCCCTTGCTCTCCAGGTGGGCGCCTGATTTCCAAAACTTCAACTGTATTCCCTTGCTCTCCAGGTGGGCGCCTGATTTCCAAAACTTCATCTGTATTCCCTTGCTCTCCAGGTGGGCGCCTGATTTCAAAACTTCAATTGTATTCCCTTGCTCTCCAGGTGGGCCCCTAATTTCCAAGACTTCAATTTCTATTTTTATCCTAAAACCCGTGTTGTCTTCCCTGTTCTTCAGATGGGCACCTTACTCCAACAACATAGACAAAAACAAAAGGAAATTTTCTGCCCCTGTTTGATTGCTGAGTGCATCTATGAGTGTTAACTGAATCATGTTACTAAATATCTTTAACAATTTAAAAGCTAGATCCGATTATCCAGGAGGGTCCTGAAAACCTAGTTAAACGACAGTTTTAAATCTAAATTATATCTCCTAATGGTATTACTTTCGCTACATCTTGTTATCTAAGCCGATCTTAAAACAACACTCCATTATCCAGGAGGGTCCTGACAACTCTTAATTAAACAACAATTTTAAATTTAAGTTATATCTTCTAAAGGTATTATTTCCGCTATATCTTATTATCTAGCAGCAATCTTAAAGCTAGGTCCCATTATTCAGGAGGGTCCTGGAAACTCCTAATTGAATCCTATCTTTAAACATGCAAATTTTGAATCCAACTTACATTCCTTTATGCTAAACTATGCTATTCATGATTGTTTTGAAATTTAACTACGTCCCATTTTATAGGAGGGTCCAGAAAATTTCAAATTAAATCTTATCCTAAGAATGAAAGCTTTAAAGCCAACTTATATCTCTTTTGAATTTTAGACTAGGTCCCATTTTCTAGGACTGAAAATTTACGGTCATACCTGTTTGGTGCTTGCTTTTCCTTACGGTGGGTTTCTCTGAAACAAACGAGATTTTCTGCCCCTCTTTCAATCAAAGAAAAATCTTGTCAGTTTAAAATGTGGTGGTTGGTTTGTGGTCTTGAACTTTGAGGGCGATTTCTCCTTCACTTCCCATGATAACTGATTTTCACTCGAAGACCTTGCTTGTTTATTGATTAACCACTTTCTCTGTCATCCGTATCACTGAAATACCTTTTCTCCGTTCAGACCCAATATCCTCTATTTGTTGCATTGCTCATGAACATGCATCTACCCAACCTTTGTGTCTCACATGAATCCCGAATCACGTCCATTGCCCCCACTCCATGTGTATGTTGTTCTTTCTTGACTTAAACTACTGGCCTTGGCCCGGAGGTCTGTTGCTCCTTCACTTGACATGATAACTGATTTCCATTCGAAGACCCTACTTGTTCCTTGACTAACCACTTCCTTTGTAAACCTTAACCCAGAAAATACCTCTCTTTGTTTGAACCCAATACCTTTTATATGTTGCATTGCTCCTGAACCGACATCTAGCAAACCTTTGTGTTTCACCTGATCCCCAAAGCATATTGATTGTTACCAACTTCAGTGCGCATGTTGCTCTTTCCTGATTTAAACCACTGGCCTTGGCCTTGAGGTCTATAACCTTTGATTTCTGCTTGGAATATCTTGCTTGTCACTGGTCCACCACTTTTTTTTAGTCTTATCACAGAAAATACCTTCGATTTGTTCGCCCTAACCCTACTTCTGTTGTATTGTCCATGAATTTATATATACCAAGACTTTGTATTTCACACGAATCCTAAAGCATGTTGATTGTTACCAACTCAGTGTGCTTGCTGTTCTTTCCTGACTTAAATCATTGGCCATGGCATCGAGGTCTATTGTTCCTTCACTCGCCCTGATAACTTTGATTTCCACTTGAAGACCCTGCTTGTCACTGGTCAATCACCTTTTGTCAATCCTACCAAAGAAAATATCTCTGATCTTTTCACCAAACATCTTTCATCTTGTTGCATTGTTCATGAATTGATATGTACCAAACCTTTGTATTTCGCAAGGATCCCAAAGCAAGTTAATTGTTACCAGCTCAGTGTGCTTGTTGTTCTTTCCTGACTTATGACATTTTGATGTGTTAACTAGATCCCGTTTTGTGCAATTGGAAAGGTGGTGGCAGATTTTGAAGTCATTTCTCACTTGTTATGACCAAATAGACTCAGGAAAAGGAAGTAAACAAAACAAAAGAAACAGAGTAAAAGACAAAGGAAAGAGTGATTCCTAACAAGAAAGCTACAAAGTAGAAACCTATCAGATGTGGATACCAACTCTAATGACCATGACATGCACCTACGGCCTATTCTGTTAAGCAAATCTGATGTTCAGCTTCTGTTATACCCTCAAACCATGAAACTGGGCTTTGATTCTCCGTCGTTAGTTATCTTTCACAATCTCCATCTGGTGATTTCCCATCTGATTCAAAATCCTTATTTGACTTGTAGTGCCCAAAGGGTTTTCACCATCAAGCCTCTCTTATTTTGTTCTTTCTCTCAACTTACAGTAGCCTCAAGGTGCCCATGAGGGTTTTCACCAATAAGACTCTCTCATTTTTTATTTCTCTCAGCTCCCATCGCCTTACGGTGCCCGTGAGGGTTTTCACCAATAAGACTCTCTCATTTTCATTATCTTTCCTACTTGGACTGGAGTGTTGCCTCTGACATGAATCACCTTTACTTGCTCGACTTGGCATCTTTTGAAGACTGATCAGAAGGTCTTTCTTTGGACCGTAACATGGGCTTTTGGATAGGGTTAGAAAGAAAAGGTGTCAATGGCTCAAAACAATTCAAATGGGTTCAAAGTTACAACTTTCGGAATCAAATTTCTTACAACAACCACAACTTCTGCCCCAGTTTCTTACTTGGGGATCTTTTGATATTTTATTTTACTATGACCGAGCCTTGAAGCTGCCTATGTATCCTTAACAGGAATCAGGTCAAACGTAGCTCACATCATGGAAATTACTCTGTTGTTGTGATTTTTCTTTCCTTTTCATCCTTTTTCTCTTTCTTTTTTTTTCTTCTTTTTCTCTTTTTGTTGTTTTGTTGTTTTGTTTTTTTTCTTTTATTTTCTTTTCTTTTCTTTTTTTTTCACGCTCTTTACTATTGATTCCGAAAGAAGGATATGAAATAAAATAAATAAGGCTCAAAGGTGTAACGAAAGATAAAGTGTTTAGATAAAAGAACAAAATGCCTTTGTCATTCCAATCTCCAAAACATGCCAAGTGCGAACTACACAATTAAACAAACCAAGGAAAATATTTGTAAAATCTCTTGATTATACTAGACTTGATAACCATATCCACACATTCTCCTTCTACATTCGTTAACTACAAAGAACCATTGGACAACACCCTCACTCTCATTACCACGAACGGCCCCTGTCAATTTGGTAAAACTTGCCGTTAGCTTCAACCTGATGCGGTATGATGCGTTTCAATAGGGTTTTTTGTGTTCTATCTGCCCCAGTTTTACATGGTTCAGGCTTCAAATGATCTCAAAATGTCCAAATCTGTTCTTATTTCCCTCAAGTGCCCCTATCATCTTCCATTGCTTCATGATTGAACTAACCTTTAAGATTAGGCCTAAAATTATGCGTGCATGTCATGTCACTAGAACCAGCATGAAAAGAACTATAAAGAGAAGAGAAATAAACAAAAGAAAATGACTAGAAATAACAAAAACAGGAAATTGCATTAGACGGTGAAATGTTTCGATCAACAAGACAAGCAAACTAAACTGGGGTTACAACCCCGGAACAAACCTAGACAGCACTAAATGAGTTACTACGACTAAACAAACAGGCAAAATAAAAGGATAGAAGGGTTTGAGTCACAAGATAATATCCGGATTACAACCTTGAGATAACCCGGACAACAGAAATGACAACAAAATAAGCCACCAAAACTCCTCCCTGGATAGCCAAAAGATGGAGCATCTTTCTAATCACCAAACTCAATATCTTAGCCACTGACTTCTGCATCAACAATACTAGGACCTTCACAAGTCTCCATCACGTTGTTCTTAACAAATTGCTTTTGGGTTCCCTGTGCCTTTTCGTTTTTAAGATCAACCTCCAATAGCGTTGAAAGCTTACTAGCACGTGGACCGCCGAGGCTCCCAGAAGAATTCTCACATTTCTTTCTAAAATAAATCATACCCAATGTATGTGTCTCATTATGCACAAGCGATGGACTTTGGCTAGTGTCTGCTGCATCTGGATTTTGCACGAAAATGTCGCTTGCATCAATAAGCTTCTGAATCGCATTCTTCAGATTTCAACACTTCTTTATGTCATTCCCCGGGGCCTCTGAACAATATGCGCACCTTTTGGAAAAATCAAACTTCTTTGGAAGAGGGCATTTTTATCTGGGTCGACTTTAACATGTCCAATTTCCTTAGCCTCTGGAATAGACTGGAATATGACTCTCCCAGTGGAGTGAAGGTTTTCTTCTTCCGTAACCTCTTATTCTTAAAGGCTTGATTGGGCCGGAAACACGATCCAGGGGGTTTTCGGTAGGCTCGTGGGGGTAGATAGGCATTTTTTAGAGCTGGGTACTGGGAAAGTGATGTACGACTTTGGGAGTTCTGTGGAGAGAAGTGGCATTGGGGAGGATCATCTGGTGCACAAGGATATCCACGAGGATGATGTCAAGGCTGGAAGTGTTGATCGGGAAATCCCATCAGATCATCTTTTCTATTTCTCTTTCTTCCACCCAAGCTTACTGGGATGTTCTGAATGTCTTTCGAACAACTCATGATTTTTCTTGACTTGATTCCCTCTTATACCATCTCCCCCATTTTTACCACATCACTAAAAGTCTTACCCAAGGCCAGGATAAAATGACTGAAGTAGGTGGCCCCCTGGGCTTGTAGGAAAAGCTCAACCATTTCTTTTTCACCAATCGGGGGATTGACTCGAGCAGCTTGCTTCCTCCATTTGAACCCAAACTCCCTAAAGCTTTCCTCCGGCCTTTTTTCCATTTTAGATAGGGAAGAGCGGTCTAGGGCAATGCCTAATTTGTATGGAAAGTGACAAATAAAATCTTGAGCCATGTCACCCAATGTATGCCACTTACCGACATCTTGACGATTATACCATTACAAAGCTGCCCCAGTCAAGCTCTCACTAAAATATGCCATTAACAAGTCATCTTTCTCTCCAACACTTCTCATTTCACTGCAATAATCCCTCAGATGGGCTACCGGATCTCCACATTCATCATTCAAATTGAACTTTGGTACTTTAAACCCTGCGGGCAGGCGAACATCAGGGGACATAAACAATTCTTTGCAAGCCATGTTACCCTGGTCTCCCATTACTTGCTTGTTCTATACCTTTCAGCTTCCTGGGTATCCCATCTCGCCCTTCTTTTCCCGTGACCTTTTCATTTTTAGCACGAAGCTCATCCCGAGGGCTCTGCTTGTATGAGTCAGGAACCTTATGGGCAACCTTTGGGGGTAGTATTGGGCATCATGAGCTTTAAGTGGGTATTCATTGTTGGGGATAGTGGACATGATAAGAGGGTAATTTTGGTGAGAGGTAATTGGAGGAAGAGTGATGGAGATACTGGGGTGATTGGCGGATGCCAAAGTGTGGGTAAAGGCAACATCTGAGAAACCAGGTAGTGGCGGTGGTGGTGTCTTCCCAGTCATCCAAGCCTGATGCATGTTTGTCATGTGTTGTCTTAACATCTTTGCCTCATCAGCCAAGTCAGTGTCCTGTTCAACCAACTGCTTTTGGGTACTGGTATCAACCAACACAATTTTGTTGTTATCTGCCATTGCCTTTTGGCTTTTATGTTGTGGAGGGGAGTTACTACTTCGAGAACCACAAACCAACCACCTTTCTAGAAATAAAATTAACAAAATGGGGGCATCCTGTTAACGTTAGGGATTTTAAGAGATAGGAAAACACACATTAGGGGTGCAATGCACCTAAGCAGTTTGACCAGTTCTATCATGTATTTGCTTGGTTGCTTGTGTCATCCCAGCTTTTCCTAATCATGACATCTCCTTTTATTGTCGCTCACGCCTTTTTCTTCTATTTTGTTTTCTTTTTTCTTTCTTTTAGTTGTGGCCGAATCCTATGGAGATTTTCTACGTATCATGACCACGCATGAATCAGATCGAGCGTAGTTCTGGCTGATAAGTGCAACATGACTAAAAAAATTGGATTTTTTTTTCAAATTTTCCATAAAATAAAATTGTGTTTATCACAACGACACCTTTTATAACAAGATTAACGGACTCTAAAAGACTCTAACATCAAAATGGCAATACAGCCTAAAAATAGACTAACAGACTCTGACTGACAAAAGAATTATTTTTTTTAAAATCATCATTGTTTCTCAAAAATTTCATAAAAATATCCGGTTTTGTCAATACGGCCTTTCAGCACTTCGAAGAAGATTTAAAGGTTGTGTTTGCTAACTGGCCAAAAATTTTGAGAAATGACCAAAGGCGGCTATTCTCGCAAAACGGCCTTCCGGCGTCCTTTTGGGGACATTTGGCTATTTTGGACAAGAATGGCATTACCTTTACTTATGGCAAAACAACGACATTTATTTACCCCTAAATTTTTATTTATTTATTTTTTCTAAAATAGTTGAACCCGATATGGGTTGTCTACATATCTCATATCCGGTAAGAATCAAACATACGTAGTTCTGCTAGAATTGTTAGAAATAGAACCAACTATTTTTTTCATTTTTTTTAAAAAAAGGAAAAGAGCTTTGCTATCTTTTTTGGACAATGATTTTTAAACAAATGAGTAATTATTTCCCTCACATTGACTCTTTTTTATTAATCAAAAGCCGGTCAACATGCAAATCCGAAACAAATAAATGCACAAGTAGCAAGTAAGATGCATCAGGATGGTCTTTTCATTTTGGGTACACCTGTCCTAGACACACCCAACTCTAGTGTTGAGTCTCCAAGGTCAAATGCACGAGATGCAGACAAACGTTCCTACTAGGGCTCCGGCATGAGGCTTTATTATTGTGGCTTTAAAGATCTAGGTTTATTGTTCTAGACCTGGCTTACCCGAGCGGACCGCTCGGGCAGGGGGGGGGAAGGGCAACGTACCAGGAATATAGAAGCTTCACCGACTTTGCAACTTGTCCGAACCTCGTTCTACAATTGGAATGACTCTAGCAGAAGAGAAGTCACACGAAGTGCACACTCCTCCATGATTTAGAAGACTGAGAGAGAAGAAGGGTTTCATAATAATTTATATACAATTTAACAATATTAAAGCGGTAAAAAGTAACATTTAACACATTAGGCCCAAATATGTAAATAAAAATCAGATAATAAATAATGCCAATATAACAATTATTTCGAGCTCGAATTTCTAACCCTGAACCAATGGTTCTGGGTTAATTCCCCAGCGGAGTCGCCAGAGCTGTCACACCTCCTTTTTACCTACACCCCCGAAAGGGTATAATAAGGGAGTTTTTATAATTAAAAGACAATCGAAACGGGATTATTTTATTAAGAGATTCAGACTCGCCACTTGGGAGATTTATGGTGTCCCAAGTCACCAGTTCAAACCCCGAATCGAGGAAAAGGTTGACTCTGTATTACAGTCCGCGAACCAGAAATCTGGGTAAGGAATTATGTTAACCCGGGATAAGGTGTTAGGCATTCCCGAATTCCGTGGTTCTAGCACGGTCGCTCAACTGTTATATTCGACTTAATTATCTGATTTTAGAATATTTTGAACCTATGTGCAAATTTTAACTTATAACCACTTTTGTTCATTTTTAAAGAAGATTGAACATCGTCTAAAACATGTCTTTGGATCGCGTCACTTGAAATGCACCTGCAATCCGAAACACATTTTATTCAACGTTTTAGGATTTGGATTTGGGTCGCATGAAATGCACATCCGAGTTTAGGAAGGTAATGCTATTAAAATACGCACCTAAAGAAACTATGTGTTAGCAATTTTGCGAGGGCCATGAAAAATTTGCTAAATGGCACGACACACCTCGACTCCAATTAAAGAACTAATCAATTAACTAAGGAAAAGCTTACGGAATTCTAATTGCTCTGAATTAAAAGTTCGACCATACTAACTAACTGAAACTGGCCGCATTAGAAAACTAATTGCATAAGGGAAAATACTTTGACAAAATAACTGGACGGGCTCCTTTTAAAAATGACCGCAAGCTTAAGCTCGAAATGAACCCATTTCAGGGTGAGAGAAAGCGCCTGGGCTCGATTACTCTTCAGATGGGCCTGTATTAGGCCCAGTTTTTATGTTCCAAACTATTTATGACACTCAAATAATGCCACTTAACTAATGCTAACATAGAACGCTGAATCAAATTAAAATAATTCCTGTTCTGATTTTAAAATAGTAATATAACTTAAATAAACAAAATTTCTAATTCCAACTTTCATGCATTTTAAATCAATCTGCTACCACAACAGTCCAAAACTTAAACAAGTGAGATACTGGGCTCAAGAAACAAGCCCAAACTTGTGAAGAACAAAGCTGAGGAGCCTAAACCCAGCATCGAACCCATGTTAAAGCAAGATAGCCCTTTACTCCCAAACACGATTGGATAACTCTCACCATCACCCAATAATTGGAATACTAGGAAAACTTTGAAAACTATTAACTGCACGTCCAGACACAACTAGTAAAAGGAAACTGTTCATAACTTAAAACACCAGTCAATTAGGCATCCCGTGAAACCTAATATTGCTTAAACATAACAGGCATGCCAAGATACTACTAATGAATCATATAGCAAGAAAACAACTCTAATACATTTATCATTACACAATTTGCACAATTAAGCACAGAGTCTGATCACTAATTCATTTAGCTCATACTCCATAAAGTCCAAAATATTTTTGAACCAGTTACATTCCAACAAACTAATTAAATCCTATAATAAACAGATAGTATCTGATGGCATATTCGAATACACATGAGGAAACTCGACTAAGAGAAACATGAAACAGACAGATTCAAGACCAAAGAAATAAAACTATACTACGAACAAATATCTTGGTGTGAAACTTCAAAATTCCATTTCCATTTCACTTTTGAACTTGAGCATCACATTATACAACTTTCAGAATATGTACCAGTGGATTGCAAAAGAAAAAGAAGTGAGGAAGTAATAAACAGCAGCAGCACAGTAATCAGGAAACAAAGCAAGGAAAACCAGCTTGATTCGAGCCATGGAATAGTGAAACCAGACACCAAACTTCAAACCAGCTTTTCAAGACCAAAAATCAAACCATTTTCAACCAAAATGCAGAATCTAGGCTCCCAGGGATTCTATCTAGTAAAGAGATTCAGAAATGCTATACCTAAACAGAGTTTTTAGCAATTCCCAACAAGAAAATGCAAGGAAATCAGTGTTATCAAATACCCTAGCCATCTCAGTTTTTCTCAGTTTTTATCTCTTAATCTCTATCAATGTTCTGATTCTCTCACTTCTATCTCTTTTTTTTCAGACTATCAATGTTCTCTCAGATTTCTCTATTTCAATCTCTTCGGGTATTCTTGTGTTCAAAATGTCTTTGAATTCTAAACTATGTCTCAAGATATTAAACTTTAGATTCTCTCCCTATATGTTAATTCTCTGTCTCTTAAGCTCTTAAACTCTCTTTCTATTCAGTATTTTTCAGAGTATTCTTATGTCTGTCTCCAGTATTTCAGAATGTTTTCTTTTTCTCTACAAATTTCTGTATATCTCTGTGTGTGTTTTTAGTCCTCAAAATCTCTCTCCCTGTTAATCTGATTTCTAGCCTTCAAATAGGCGTTCAACTCAGTGCATTCACCACTATCAACTTAGCTTTTCAATTTTTAATTATCCACTCAATTAGTGCTCTTTAAATTAAGTTCAGTAGTTCACCACTTATCAATTAGCAGCCATTATTTCTTAATTGCCTAAATTGTCCTTATTAAATAAATCCCTAGACTTACCCCTTAAAACCTACCCAGAATGGGTCGAAGCTGACCCAATGTCCCAATGCAATTTGAACGGGCTGCTCTTTGTCAATTGAATTAGAGACAACCCAACTCCAAACAATACACTTAGTGAAAAATTGCAAACTCTGAAATGGTTTAACAGATCAACAACCTAAAACGACTCAATAACTAATTGACTAGACTAACGAATCAAAACTAATTAACAAACCAAGAACAAGTTAACATGTATAGGAAAGCAATCCGAGAAAACAAAATAACAAATGGGTTGAGAAAACGAGAAGAAGCAGAAAAATAAAAAAAAGAAAATGAAAATGAAAGCTAGATAAAACCAAAAAGAAGAACAAAAAATACCTAAAATAGATAGGCAGATGGTTGGCTTGAACAGACCTCCGGCACCCTCCGATTTTGGCCGAAATGGGTTTTAATCATCTGTTCTAAAACGAAAACACATGAATAAAACCTATTCCGACTTCAAATATTCAAGACAGGCCACTAATTCAACTTTTGGAAACTTAAGGCTCATCCTTTGATCTAATATTCGAGGAGTTCGGGCAGGATTTGAGGCAAACGGAGTGGGGATTTGGAATGAGGGGGTCTTGGGGGTTACGGGTGTTATTTTGGGGGTGGTAGGACAATGGCGCCTCCACCCTAAAGCGGTAGGGGAATGGTTGTGGCACTAGGGTTCTCGGGCCGTCTCTGAAGAGAGACGGGAATGGAGAGGGGGGTGGAATGAGGCTTTGGGTATATTAAATGGGGAATTAATTAGAGCCGTTGGATGAATCAAATCCAACGGCTGTGATTAATTACTTAATAAAACGGGGTCATTTTGGTTGGTTATGGGGTGGACCGGGTAGGGACGTGAATTTGGGCCGGTTCAAACGGGTTTCCGGGCAAAATTGATTAGGCTGATTGGATTTTTCATTTAAAATGGTCCAACAACCCTTTCTTTCCATCTATTTCCCTTTCTTTTTTTTCTTTTTTTTTTATTTAAAAATTTAAAAAGAAAAACCTAAATTGACCCATAACTAAATTATCTTATCAAATTAAATTAATTATCTTTAAATTATAATTACCATGACTGAATTAAATACCAATTAAAGGAAAAACTACTAAAATTCAAGACTAAGATTAAAAGGCAAAATAAACTATTTTTGTGATTTTTTCCATTTTTATAAAACACCTAATTACTAATTAATTCCAAAATGCAAAATTAAATCCTAAATGCAATTGTAATATCTATTTTTTGTATTTTTCGTTAATTAAATAAAATAAACACGCACAGACAATATTCACACAATAATAAAAAATGCCACAAAAATCCACGAAATTGCAGATAATGAAAAATTATTTTGTTTTGAATTTGTGGGAGTAATTCGTGTGAGGCAAAAATTACGTGCTCACAGGTTTATGTTGATTTTCCGCATTATTGTTCAAACTCTTTAATTTAAGACTTCCGCTTATTTAGTTTATTCCGTTATTTTTTTGATATTGCTGATAACTGTTAAAAGAAGTAAATTTGTTAATGAAAAAGGTAGTTAAGGGTTAGCTTGCCTAGCTCTCATTAGTAGGCGCCATCACGACTCCCGTGGGTGGGAAATCTGGGTCATGACATACACCCATTCTGATAATTCCTCTACGAATCCGAAGTCTTTTTCTCGTTTTCCTCCAAATGCTACACTGCAAGACGAAAATATCACAGAACACTCCGAGCCTCTTATCATAATCTTCTACAAAAGCTCGATTCTTAACCATACTAGGCTCAAAAATATTAGGCACCACACTTTAACTTTTGAATCCACTAGGACCGTTGTTGAGAGCCACTCTGACTTGGTCCCAAATATAATCAACTCCATGAATCTTCTAGAACATGAATACCCTTTCGACGAAGCAACCAACCAAATCACCTTCCTTGAAACCCGCATCTATACAAGGCATAAATCTTGAATCCTTCCCCAAATCTGAACATGAGCCAACAAGGCCAGCCCTAGCACACCCTTAACAATTCCTTTGCTCAAATTACCTCTTATGTTCTTTTCCCTTAGCTAAAATAACCCATCAATATGCTAATAACTGGAAACTCATAAATAGACGACCATGCAATCCAACAGTAGGCAGTCAGACTCTCCCACTTAGCTTGAAGCCACCATTACACAACTCTAGCACCTAACTAGGTTCTTTCTTCATTGTTGACATGATCTAGCACAACCAACCCGCCGACTTTCTCGAAATCTTTCTATAAAACCATTTATAAATACTCTGAATCATTAACCATATTCACATGTCCGACCTCTTTACCAGATTGCCAATAGGATTTTTCGTAGAAGCTTCGCCAACCACACGACCGCTGATCCGCTCCCAGGATATAACCCACCTAAGCCCGTGCTCATTCACCAGCTGCACAAGTCCATTCACTCCTCGTGGACATCAACTAAATGTGCGACAATATCTTCCAATTCAAAGTTATGTTGTATCTTCCATCATATCAAGCAGCTCATTTCCGTCATATCAAATCTCTCTCCGTATAATAGTCGATACTTCAAATTAAGTTCGTAGACCCAGCCACTGTCCACTAAATCTCCCAAAGCACTCCAAACTTTCCTCAATGGTGTAGTTATCCTACCACTGAATCAACATACTACTCTGCCACTCTCCCACTTTGGATAGACTCACTTCTTTAAGAAACTACTCGACCTCCACTTCTTACACCTGGCCTTCTAGAAGTTTAACCACCGCATGGCACTTCCCACATGTTCTTCCTCCTCCTCCTTTGCTACTCAGTTGATGCCTTAGATCAAAATTTATCTCAGTAGCACTTGAACCAATAGGCCGCTGCTAACTTTAAACCTTTCCGAAAACCATCATTTCTCGAACCGTCGACATTAGAACATTGATTCAATCCTGATCTACCGCACCCCGCGATCTTTGATTGCTGCTTCTTTAATACTATCTCACAATATCCCTCCCCAAAGGCAAATTGAAGTAAACTATAATACCGGCGAACTTAACATATTCCATCGAGGATGACAACACCGTGTCGCAGATAAAACGTCCACCACACTTGAAAACACCATGTCTCATTACTCCATCGATCCAAATCTGGAGATTCATAGGCCAATTGCTTTCCTCCGTCGGAAATGAAATACCGAATCTCAGAATCATGCACTGAGTAGACCTCCTTTCAAGTCATACACTGCTTCCACGCACGGAAAAACATCCTACCATCACATAAAATACCATGCGATAACCATTCATGAGCATCATAGCAACCTGCGCATAGCCTTAACACTTTCAGAAGTACAGCTACAGAGCTGAAATGATAGAATATCCTTCCGCAAGGCGATGACAATAGCCAAACAACCACGCGGGGAGAAATATCCCGCACCATATCCGTAGTACCATTAAATTTTCTAAATTCATGGTTTATAATAAGCGCTTCGCGTCACATAAGATTGAATAGGAAGGAAATAAAGGCATAAGCCTCAAAGGAATCAAATCGCACGATGAGGAAATCAAGAAGGGAAGTGCTCCTAACAGCCTTGTAGCCTCTCGAAGATAAGTACCAACGTCTACGTACCGATCCGCAAGACTCTACTAGACTTGCTCATGACTCGTAAGACCTAAGGGAACCTAGTGCTCTGATACCATGTTGTCACGACCCGAAATTCACTAAGGGTCGTGATGGCGCCGGACATTACTGTTAGGCAAGCCATCCAAAATACTTAACTAGATTCTCATTTTAATAATTTTGAAAGCCTTGATCTTCCTTAAATTCTACTAGTAAAAGATTATCATTTCAAGGTGGATAAAAGAATGTTTGGAAATAAATATAAGATACCCAATAATCATCCCAGAACCCGGTGTCATAAGTGCATGAGCATTTACTAGGGAATGAAATAAAATACAATAATTGTCTAGAATACAAGGTGGACATAAATTAAATAAAGTAATCTGAAAGAGACTCTGCTGGCTGCGGGTCTCTTCGGGAAGTGCAGCTCACCTAGTCTCCGTATCATACATGCTGATACGCCCAATAGACCACTAGGAATACCTGTACCTATGAAACAAAATGCACAACAAGTGTAGCATGAGTACGAAAATAACATGCACTCAGTAAATATCCCGCCTAATCTCGAAGAAGTAGAGACGAGATGGCAACTTCAACACTTACTAATGGTCCAATAATGGTAAATCAATAATACAATAAATTGAGGATTTATATAGGCATGATTGTAATTCAATAAAGTGAAGCAAGTAAATAATTCTTTCTTTCGTAGGAAATACCCAAATCCTTCTCCTTATTTATTATTTATACATTATTCTCAATCCGTAAAGAACAATATCACTTCAACAAGTTCCAAGGCAAGCAATACAAGAATACGCAAATCATGTCGCGATCGTACGACCTGATCCAACAATATTTAAACTGTGCACTGCCAGAGGGTCGAATGGCACGAACCATAGATGCATCTATTTAATCTACTAAAGCATTCGGCCCGTTTCGCAATAGATAAACACATTCAACAATAAAATCAATAATTCATCGAGGAGCAATTATTCAGGAAAATGCAAGTTTCTCTCTTAAAAGTCAAGTAATGATATCTAGTCTTTTACAAATTCATTTACACATTCGATATGTTTTAAGAATTCTTTAAATTTGTCAACAAGGTTGCATTTATTACAAGTAAGCATGCTTTTGGGTCCTAGACTACCCGGACATAAGCATAATAGTAGCTACGCACAGACTCTCGTCACTTGGACCCCACAAATAGGAGCACATAACCAATTAACTCACCTATGGGGACAATTTCCTCTTACAGGGTTAGAAAGGAGACTCACCTCACTCTGAAGTTCCATAACTGGCTTTTCACGCCCTTCCGAGGACTCAAATTGATGCACAACGCTCCAAAACTAGCCAACAATTATGCAAATCCATTAATATATGATCAACTACTCATAATAGTCTAATTTATAACAATTCCTAACCCCAATCAAAAAGTTGGCAAAAATGTCCTCGGGCCCACGTGCCTGAATTCCAAAAATTTTCAAAGATAAAGTTTACCCATAACCTCAAGAATTCAAATATATAACTTACTCTCGACTTCATGTCTAAAATCGTGCAAAATCCAAGAATACTAATTTTCTAGGGTTTCCCTAAAAATCCCATATTTCTACAAATTTCCATCCTTTAATATGTATAACATCCATGTATTTAACTTACAAGAGGTGGGACTAACTTACCTCATGATTGATGGTGAAATCTCTCTCTTCAAAGGATCCAAAATCGCCCAACCCAACTAAAAAAATGAGAGAAAATGAACCAATCTCATTCTTTAAAGAACATTGCCCTGCCCGAACTCTCGCACTTGCGGTCTCCTGACCGCTTCTGCGGTTCCGCATGTGCGGTTCCCTAACCGTTTATGCGGTCCTTCGCCAGGCTGCCCCTCTCCGCTTCAGCGCTTTTTCTTTCGCAGGTGCGGTCCCGCTTCTGCGGGGACCTGATCGCATCTGCAGTCCCAACCTTCACCCTTCACCACTGCATCTGTGCCCTTTTGGCCGCTTCTGCAGCTCTACACCTGTGGCCAAAACCTCGCAGGTGCGGTTACCTAGATATCAGTTGCTTCAACTATTCTTCCCAACTCCAATTCAATTTGTTAACCACCTGGAATCCACCCGAGGCCCCCGGGTCCCCAACCAATCTTACCAACCAGTCCCAAAACATAATGCG
The DNA here is from genome assembly GCA_026770625.1 of Nicotiana glauca. NCBI lineage: Eukaryota > Viridiplantae > Streptophyta > Magnoliopsida > Solanales > Solanaceae > Nicotiana > Nicotiana glauca. Next base: position 19,233 of record MU716278.1, read on the forward strand.
GACCTACTCGAGGCCTCAAATCACATCAAACAATGCCGAATTCACGAATCACACCCCAATCCGAACTTCATGAACTATAGAACTTCAAACTTCTACATTCGGTGCCAAAACCTATCAAATCACATCTGATTGACCTCAAATTTTGCACACAAGTCATATTCGACATTACATACCACTCCAACTCCCGAAATCAGAATCCCACCCCGATAGCAAAAAGTGCACTTCCGGTCAAACTTCTCAAAAACCTTCAAACTTTTGTCTTTAGCCAAATGACTCCAAAATGACCCAAGGACCTCCGAATTCACTTCCGATCGCGCTCCCAACACCAGAATCACTATACGGAGCTATTCCGAGACTCAGAATCCCAAACGGACATTGATAACACCGAAATTCACCATAACCCAAACTTATGAAATTCTTCCAAAAATGCTAACTTCCACAATAGGTGCCGAAACGTTCCTGGGCCTTCCAAAACAAAATCTTGACATACGCCCAAGTCCGAAATTATCATACGAACCTGCTGGAACCTTTGAATCTCGATTCCGAGGTCGTTTACCCAAATATCCAATCTTAGTCAATTCTTTCAACTTAAAGCTTCCGAAATGAGAATTCTCTTTCCAAATCAACTCCAAACTTCCCGGAATTTAATTCCGGCCACGCGTACAAGTCATAATACCTGTAATAAAGTTTTCTGTGGCCTCAAATTGCTGAACGACGCATTTGAGCTCAAAACAACTGGTCAGATTGTTACAACCAAGTTTAACTTTTGGAATTTGACCTGGGATTGGAGTTTTAATAAAGTACATGAAAAGGGAACACATTCATCACTGTTAAATAATTAAAAATAATAAGGGATCACACTTTTATACATGAAAAAACCAAGAATGGAAGCTCAAGAATAAAATACATTATGCCCTATTAAACTAAATCACACATCTCTGAAATTCATCAAACCCCAAATCATAAACTTATTTCTCAACATAATATAAAAATTCCATAGAGGTAATCGGAATTAATAATAAATATAGAACCCAAAAGAACAGTAGCTAAAAAAAACCTTGCTGAAACCCAAAATTATTTTAGGATCACCACTTAAAAGTAGACATGCAAACAAAAATCAGTACTAAACCTACACAATAACAACCTAAATATATGCATATACATATATATTGTCGATTTGAACCAACACCCAAAACCCTAGACTAAAAAAAGTTACTGAAATTCATAGATGACTTAGTTGTAAATCCTAAAAGAAACCTTAAATAATTTTCAAAACAAATTTACCTTATAAATAAACTTAAACAAAGATTTACAAGGAAATTTTTTACCTTGGTTGTATAGAAGTCTATGCAGCAGATGACATAGTGGTGCGTTCTTTTGACTTTTAATGAGTGATAGTGAAAATTGGGGTTCTTTTTACGTTAGGTTATAGTTTTAAGTGCGGTGAAAAGGATGGGTCGGGTGGTGGATTTTTTTTTAAAACGAATTGGGTAAAAAAAAAATGGGTCATTTTAATCTGGTGCTTCCACGTAGTACTCCATCTAAAATTAGGATTTTTTTTTCAAAGTATGACGGCATTGTAACGACCCGACCGGTCGTTTTGAGCTCTAGCACGCCGTCCAGCAGTTTGAGGCCATCATTTTAGGTATTATGACTTGCACGTGCAGTCGGAATTGAACTTCGAAAAGTTCGGAGTTGATTTTGATAGAAAATTCTCATTTCAGAAGCTTTAAGTTGAGAGAATTAGCTAAGATTGGATATTTGACTAAATGACCTCGGAATTAGGACTTGGAGGTTCCAGCAGGTTCGTATGATGATTTTGGACTTAGGCGTATATCCGGGTCGGGTTTTGGATAACCCGAGAGCGTTTTGGCACCTATTGTGGAAGTTAGCATTTTGGAAGAAATTTCATAAGTTTGGGTTGAAGTGCATTTCGGTGTTAGCGATGTCCGTTTGGGATTCTAAGTTAGGGAGTAACTCCGTATGGTGATTTTGGAGTTAGGAGCGCGATCAAAAGTGAATTCGGAGGTCCGTAGGTGATTTTGAAGTCATTTGGCTAAAGATAGTAATCTGAAGGTTTTTGAGAAGTTTGACCGAGAGTTTGACTTTTTGATATGGGGGTCGGATTCTGATTCCGAAAGTTGGAGTAGGTTTGTAATGTCGAATATGACTTGCGTGCAAAATTTGAAGTCAATCGGACGTGATTTGATAGGTTTAAACATCGAAAGTAGAAGTTTGAAATTCTAAAGTTCATAAAGATTGGATTGGAGGTCGATTTGTGGTTTTAGCATTGTTTGATATAATTTGTGTCCTTGAACAAGTCCGTAATATATTTTGCGACTGGTTGGTATGATTGGTTCGGATCCCGGGGGCCTCGAGTGTGTTTCGGATTGTATCTCGCTCTTATTTGATGTTTCAACATCGTTTAATTGGACATAAAGGGTAACATATTAAGAAAATGAGCTCCAAATTAAGTTTTTATTATACCATTAGATCCGTATCATAATTATGTAGCCATATAAAAAAGAATCGTCGAATTTGGACATCGTATGAGGGAGTTATGCTCATTCCCGTGTCGGAAAGAATTGCTGGTTTCTGGTATGAAGATTTGTTCTTCGCGAACGCGATAGAGGTTCCGCGAACGTGGAGAAGGATTTTTGGGTTGACCGGTGATTGCGAAAAATTTCCCTTCGCAAATGCGAAGGGCTCCCACGAAGGCGATGAAGGAACATCGCCTGGACAGTGTTTTAAACCGATAATTTTAGTATTTTGGGCATATCTTGAGTTCTAGAGCTCCGTTTGAGGTGATTTTCGTGGCGTTGTACTCGTCTCAACAAAGGGGTAAATATATGACGTTTATTTTGATGTTTATACATTATTATTTCTGTTGGTTTTATTTTATCCGTGTTTAGATTGTAGAAATTGGGATTTTGAGCCTCAAAGTTAAAAAATGGTAAATCCTTGATTTGGGGGTCGATTCATGGATGGAATTGGATGCATTTATGGATATAGACCAAATGAGTTATGGTAAATATTTATTTTCAATAATTTTTGAAATCCGGGCAAGTGGATCTGAGGGCATTTTTGTCAACTTTTCGATCGGGGTTAGGAATTGCTATAAATTGGATCATAATGAGAACTTGAGCATATATTAATGAATTTGCCTAATTATTGGCTAATTTTGGAAGTATTGCGCATCAATTCGAGTCTTCGGAAGGGCGTGGAATGCCGGTTTTGGATCTTCAGAACGAGGTGAGTCTTTTTTCTAACCTTGTAAGAGGGAATTATCCTCATAGGTGAATTAATTGGTTATATGCTACTATTTGTGGGGGGGAGGGGGGGCTACGTACGCACGAGGTGACGAATGTCTGTGCGTAGCTACTATTATACTATTTTTCGGGTAGTCTAGGACCCAAAAGCATGTTGTACTTGGAATATTTGTAATGTTATTGACAATTTAAATTGCTTAAATCCTATCGAATTAGTAAATGAATTTCTAAAAAAGGATTAAACTTCATTTTCTTAAATCGTTAAAAGGGAATTGGTTTTTATTTGGATAAATATTCCCCGATAAATTCTTAATTACCTGTTTGAGCATGTATTTCTATGTGTACCTGCATCACATGTATGATTCGCGAGCAGGGTGATTGTTTATTTAAGTTTGATCGCGTCACATGTGTGATTCGCGAGTGGGGTAATAGATGCATCTATGGTTCGCGCCATTCGACTCTCTGGCAGTGCACAGTTTAAATATTGTTGCATCGAGCCGTACGTCCTCGGCATGATTTGCGCATGCTTGTATTGCTGCCTTGAACTTGTTAAAGTTGTTATTGCCTTTTTCTGGCTTGAGAATATTTGTATAAATGATGAAAAGGAATTTTGGAAAATTTTCTATAAAAGAAATAATTGTTTACTTGTTTCATTCTATTGGATTAAAAATCATGTTTATGAAAATCCATGACTTAAAGGTATTATGGATATCACTTTATTGGACCACTAGTAGGTATCGAAGTCGACCTCTCATCTCTACTTCTTCGAGATTTGACGGGATACTTACTGAGTACACGTTGTTTTCGTACTCATGCAACACTTGCTGTGTATTTTTGTTGCACAGGCACATGTACTTCTAGTGGCCTACTGGGCGTAGCATCTTGGATGATACAGGGATTAGGTGAGCCGTATTACTCGAGGCGACCCGCAGCTAGTATAGTCTCTTTCAGTGTATTGTATTTACTTTCTGTCCAATTTATATCCCGAACAGATATTGTGTTGTATTGTTTCTTAGAAATAGCTCATGCACTTATAATGCCGGGTTCTAGGGACGTCTATGGGTTTATTCAGAATTTAAAAAGTTGTTAAATGTTTCATTTCTTATTTAGAGAAATTTACTACGTAATGTTTAAACGTATAAAAGAAGTGATTTAGGAAATATTTAAAACAAAAATTTAATGAAGTATTTTGGTTGGCTTGCCTGACGGCGGTGTCCGGCGCCATCACGACCCTTAGTGAATTTTGGGTCATGACAGACAGGGGTATATATAATCCGATAGTATAACGAGGGGTATTCTCAAATCATTTTTAAAAGTACAGGGATATATTTGACCATTTGCCATTAACTAAATAAGAAGATAAACAGTAGAATCAATCTTTGGATTTTCTTATGACCATCTGTTTACTCTGGTTCATCATTTGCAACTTTTATATAAATGTCACGACCCGAAATTCCTACCTTCAGGACCGTGATGGCACATAACATTTCATTTGCTAGACAAGCCAATAGTAGAGGATCAATTTCAATAACAGGATCAGTTAAGCCAAATAGAATCTAAAACTGAGTGCGGAATAGCATAAAATCCAATAATATCTAGTACAATCCAGATTTGGACTCACAACTCACGAGCTTCTAGAATTTCTACAAACAGGGTCTGAAATAAATACAACTATTCTGAACGAAAAGAAACACTAAAATGGGAAAAATAGGAGGGGACTTCAAGGTCTGCGGACCTCAGCAGATCTAACTCGAGTCTCCAATGAGCAAATCCAAGCTGCTACGCCTCACAAACATTTGAGCCAGTACCAAAGTATGTAAAAGAAGTGCGGAGTGTAGTATGGATACAACTGACCCCATGTACTCCGTAAGTGTCGAGCCTAACCTCGACGAAGTAGTGACGAGGCTACGACAAGACACCCACGTAATAAATTTGTGTAGATAATAGTATACGTACCAGATAATAACAAATAAAAGCTATACATGTACTATTATGAGGGGACATGCGAAAGGGGTACAATACAAAGTACGATAATTGCACCAGAAATGATAACTAGAACAGTCAATATGCCTTTAACCAGTAAAGCGAGTAAACACAATGAATAAAACTGCATGGTATCACATTTCATGCTTTTACTCTAAACCTCACAGTAAGATAATAATAACAACACGGCATCGCCCTTCGTGCTTTTACACTCACTTTCATCACTAATCAATAGATACGGTACGACATCATCCTTCGTGCATTAACTCTCAAAAATATGGCAAGACATTACCCTTCGTGCATTAACTCTCATAATATGGCACTCATAACCCTTCGTGCATTAACACTCACATACGGCATGGCATCACCCTTCGTGCATTAATACTCTTCCTTACCATATAACAATAAATAAGTAACAACATGGAGATAGAAACAATAAGAACAAGCCTTACGTCAACAATGGTTACACAATACCAATCTCAAATTAGAAACAATACTCAATTATCGCAAAAGCCCATAAACGTGGTAAGAACGATCAATTTAATAAGCAACTAGTCTAAGCATGGATAACATGATCAAATTAAGTAATGAATTACAAGGAACAAGTCTCATCCGCATACTTTAACCCAACAACAACGCATAAGTACTCGTCACCTCACATATACATTGTATCGAACATCTAAACATATAACAAATAGGCAAACAATTCCTAATCTCTCAAGTCAAGGTTAACCATGACACTTACCTCGCTCCAAGGATCAACTCAAAGCTCAACCATAGATTTGCCTTTTAAACAAGCCTCTGAACCAAAAGAATCTAGCAAATTACCAACCAAACGATTCAAATTAAGCCTTAGGAACTATCCACGATTGCAAAGGATTCAACTTAGGTGATTATTGAAAAGTCAATAAAAGTTAACTCCCGAGCCCGCTTGGTCCTAACCCGAAATTCGGACCAAAATTCAATTACTCATTCACCCCCGAGCCCGGTTATGTAGTTTATTTTGGAATCCGACCTTAATTTAAGGTCTAAATTCTAATTTTACAAATATCCCTAATTCCACCCTAACCCCCAATCTCCACCATAAAAACACTAGATATAGGTTGAAAACTTATGAAATGTAATGCTAGATTGAAAGAAAATAGATTAGAATCACTTACCAATAGATTGGGGGAAGAAGAGTTCTTTGAAAAATCGCCTTTAGGGGTTTTTTAGTTTTGAAAATTTGAAGAATGAACAAAAATCCCATCTAACTCCTATTTGTTCAGTTCCAGATGTCGCATTTGCGACTAGGGGTTCGCAATTGCGAACCCCCGCAAATGCGAAGAACACCTTGCAATTGCGAAGTCCGCGCACCTTTGCTTTCATCGCATTTGCGATGAAATGTTTGCAAATGCAAACTCTGGCCTCCCCGCAATTGCGACCTCCTGGTCGCAAATGCAAACTCTTGCTGACTCAGGTACTCTTCGCAAATGCGAATATTGATCTCGCAATTGTGAGATCAGAGACCAGTACCAGAAATTGCAGAACACTGGCTAGGCTTTCTAAGTCTAAACCACTTTGTAGCCTATATGAAACTCACCCTTGCCCTCGGGGCTCTAAACCAATATGCACACAAGTCTAAAAACATCATATGAGCTTGCTCGCGCAATCAAATCGCCAAAATAACACCTAAAACTACGAATTGAGCATCAAATCAAAGGAAATTTTCAAGAAAACTCATGAACTTCTCTTTTCACAACCGGGCGTTCGAATCACGTCAAACCAACTCAGTTTCTCACCAAATTTGACAGACAAGTAATAAATATAGTAATGGACTTATACCGGGTTCCGAAACTAAAATACCGATCCGGTATCAATAAAGTCAAACATTGGTCAAACTTTCAAAGTCATTAAGCCTTTAAACCTTCAAATTTCAACAAAGTGCGATAACTCGGGCTAGGGACTTTCGAATTCGATTTCGGACATACGCTCAAATCCCAAATCACGATACGGACCCACCGGAACGTCCAAACACGAATCCACGTACGTTTGCTCAAAATGTTTACCGAAGTCAACTCAAATGGATTTTAAGGCAAAAATTTCATATTTTCTCTATTTTTGACATAAAAGCTTTCCGGAAAAATACCCGGACCGCGTACGCAAATCAAGGAGGGCTAAGATGAGGTATTTAAGTCTTCAAAGCACAGTATTAGGCTCTAAAACATAAAATGATCTATTGGATCATCACAATAAATAATGTTCTCGAAGAGAAAATTCTTCTTTTTGCAACACATACACTTTCTGGCAATTATTGTTTTTCAAGTCAATTCTTAACGTCAAATTGCAACAGCTTTCTTGAATAAGATCATCTTATATTATTTTATGTCACAAATTGTAAGCATTTATGTTCATAAATAACCTCGAAAAATGATTAACACGTTCACAAAAAGTAGGTCACAATTTCATGAATTAAACATGTTACTCCCTCTGGTCCATTAATAAGTGTTCAAGTTACTTTGGGCACACCCAGTAAGAAAATACTAAATTCTAGACGGAAATAGTTAGCGTGACTAAGCTACCATTCATTAAATGTTGCACCATAGTTGTAGTAGCACTTATTTCTCTTCTCAAATATGAGGAGTAAATGACTTTTTAGGGATATGTATATATGGTTAATTTTGGAAAAAAAAATTAATTTTTTTCTAAATTAAATAAATGGACACTTATTTTGAATCAAAATAAAGTAAATTGGTCACTTATTATGGACCGAAGGAAGTAGTAAATTATGTCATGTATATATATTAGACATTGAATTTTCTTAACTTTTTCACGTATTTACTTTTTTATTTTTAAATTCCCTTGATAAAAATCCTAATTTCTCCACGGGTAAAGCTTCATTAGACGGTTGCTGGCTCCTTTTTCGTTCGTTGAACCGGAAGAGTTATTTCTTTCATTGGGATTTCTAAATCATAATTTAAAATAGGAATTTTTACCTCTTATAGCAAAGGTTAACACCTTATTTAATTTAAATAAATACCATTTAAAAAAATTAAATTCTATAGATACCTTTTAATATTTATAGCAAAATATATAATTTTGGTTACCTCCTACCCCTCAGTCACTAATACGCTATTCAGTTATACTATTTTCTTTCTCTCTCTACTTTGATACATGATATTCTCTTCCCCGTAAAAACCAAAAAAATGTATAGAAAGAGAGACGTTCGACAAGAATTACGACGGTGAAGATACCAATGGTAGCAAGAAAGATCTTTTGATCACGGTTACAACAATCCCTAAGTTCCCAATTTGGATTCAACCTTTTTTTTTTTCTGCCAGCCCTAATTGCTTAAACCCTACAAAGCTTCAACCTTTTCTGCTCCTACAAACGAAGTAAACCTCAATTCAAAATTAGTTAGGATCGGCTATTCAAGATTTTTGCTTCCACCAAACAGTTGAAAAATTCAGCTTTTCAAACAGAGACTTTGTTTAATGAGTTTATTCAACAACCCAGTTGGCAATTGTACGTAACCGTTCACCACTATAACAGTGACCGGAGAAGGTTAAAACGACGACGTTTTATTGTTTATTTTTGGAGATTGGTAGGTGGAGTTGTTAACTGTAAATGGATTTTCTCAATCAATCATCTCTTCTTTTTAACTAAGTAAACACAACAGATTTTTGTCGTTTACTCTGTCAACGTATCACGCTGTATTTTAATGTATTTTTAATGTATCACGTGTTGATACCCAATTTTGTCCCGTCTATTTTATTATACAAAATACTTTCAAATATTATATATATGCATATATAAGTATGCCTAAGTGTTTTAGTATTTTCTCAATTTTTAAAAGATTTTTTTAAAATCAATTTATTATCCATTTTAGCAATATAAAAACCAATAATTATTTCCAAAATTATCATCTTGATGAATAACTTATTTTATTCTCATACGTATACTAAAATATAGCTAGAAGTAATTTTTATACATTTTTACAAATTTATTTGGTATTTTAAAAGTCAAATTGCATATAATTATAATTTTAGCCTATTTTGAGAATTAATAGCATTTTATAATTATGAAATTGTTTTTAATATTTTTAAATTAATATTTATATATTATTAATTGATCCAGTATGTTTAATTTTCTTTTAAAATCATGTTTACTATTTTTATAAAATAAAAAGGGAAAAACTATCTATTTAAAACTTGGCCTCATTTCGTTTCAATTACAGCCCCATTACATTTTGATTATAGCCACACTTGATCCCCTAATTGACCCAATTTCAAACCACAAACGGACCAGCCCAATCTCAATTTAACACGCCCCTGACCCAACTAATCTAACTCGCCCGGCCTTCCCCTTTGATACAGGCCGTTGATCCTTTTGATCAACGGCCACAATCATTTCTTACCATTTTAATTCACCCACACCCCAACCCCTAACTCATTTCACTCAGAGATGCCGCCTTGAAACCCCTTCATCTCTCAAACTCTCTCGAATGTTCTTGAAACCCTAATCGCCTTCTACCATTTTCAACTTCCAACTCACCGGAATCCATGGCCTCTCAGGCCGTGGATGGCCTATACTCACCTCCCTCTGCTCTTCAATGCTTGGTGTTCAAATTTTCGAGGTCTAACCTCGATGGTGTCCGTTCAGATCTTCTCCAATTCAAGGTTCTATAGCTTCTCCGGCTTTGCTCCGGCATATCCAAAGCATTTCGAGCCTAGTCCTGACTCATCCGACTTAGATTAGACCTTTTCCAAGCCTTTATCATTTTAGGTTTCTTTGAAACCCTAGCTATTTGAGGTTTTCTTTGTTTGTCTTCTTAAATCTGTTCTATATATGTGCTTTACCTGAGTTCTTAAATGTTTTCCCCATTCTTTCTTTCAAAAATTACTTCTATTAGATTTAGGGTTTTTGAAAAGTTCAAAATGTTTCTCCGACTTTTCTTTTCCTTTTTCTTTTTGTATATTTGTCACGCATGTGCTTCTACTGCTTTCTTATGTTTTTGCTACTATATATGTTCTTCTGTGCCTTGTCTTTCTACTGTGTTTCTATACCATGCTCGCATGTTCATCCTGTTGTGTTTTCCTATATGTCCTGTTGATACACTTTTCTGGTATTTTGTGTTCTCCTACGACATGTTTCCCTACTGAGTTCTTAAGTTCTTTGTTTGCCTTTTTACTGAACCTTGTTTTAGTTCTCTTTAAACATGTTTCGTCTACTATTTTCTTTAGTGTTATCCTACCTCTTCTCTCTTCTAGACTTGTTTAAATCCCAGGTTTTCATAAACATGTTCGTTCTACCCCCACTATGCTTCAAATCAGTTTCTTTACTCTGTTTGCTTCGAACTTGCTATTGTATCTGTTTGTTTTCTCATGAGTCTCTGAAAGAGATCTCTGAGCATGTTTCAATTACTTTCCTCCTCGTCTATGCATCTGATTCTAAGTAGAAACCCTAGGATTTTGGGGTTTTGACGAGGTTGATCTTGTGTTTGGGCTAGGGTTCTATTTTGGAAACCTCGACTCTTTTAGACTCATTCTGAGTCTATGAGCTAAGTTGAACTTCTGTGTTTACAACTCTGAACTTTTTTTATGCTAGACTCTTCTACTGATTGGCATGATAGTTCTTTGTGTTTAAGCATAGCTGTATGTTTTTATATGTGTGATGAATGCCTTCTTCCGAAAAGGTTTTCCAACTTATGTTTGATTCAGAATCTTTTTTTACGGTTTGATTGATTGTTACTGATTTTCTTTAAGTAAAACCTTTCTTCGCCTTTTCTGACTGGATTCATCCATACCAAATTCAAACCTTGGGAGTTTACTGGCTGTTGATTGATTCCCTTTCCTTATTTTGTACAAACTGTGCGCTATCAAACCTTTTCCTTAAATATATCTCTATGTATTTACCCCTCTTGTACCGCATTGAAAAGGTGTTTGATTGGTCTCTTTCCTTAATTATTTTTACCTGTTTGAAATTAGAATCCCTTAATCAAAGGAAAACCTTTTGTAATTGATTTTTTCAAATTATTCTCCTACCTATTTCTGCTTGCTTTCTACACTATAAATACATGACCTTCTTTAACACATTAGACAGTTAATACGACCAACTTTCAATCACACACTCTCAATTCAACACTTTTACACTACTCAGTCTTATAATTCTCTTCTAAAATCATCGTGTTCTGAATGCTTGCTTGCACTTTGGCTTCACAAGATTACTACTTTCTTCTTTTGTTTCCCTGAAACTGGTATGTTCTAGTATGGTTTTCAGCCTCATCTCAATGTGTTTACTTTACAACTTCTACACCCATTCTGCTTTACTGCCTATGTTTAATATTAATTAGCATGTCAATTCCTTTGTATATGTTTCTACTGTGAATCCCTACACCCCTGTCTGCTTTACTGCCTATGCTTAATGTTAATTTTCATGTCAACTTCTTTACATATGTTTCTACTGTGAATCCCTGCACCCCTGTCCCTTTCTATGTATTTGAGTTAAAGTTCAGAACATGGCAACATCCAAATTGTTGCTCATGTTTGGACTTGATTCCTTAGGGGATCCTAACTCCCAAACAATGTGGCTAACAGGTTGGTTGGGGTGTGCCAGCACTTCCAATTGCTAGGTATGACCACCAGCCTATGCTTGCTTTTACCCCAGAATCCCTTCTCTGCACTTACCCTCATTCCTAGTTTCTAAGTTCTGCCCCCCTCTTGTGAGCCTTGCCTTGGGACCTTGAGCTCCCTCTGAACTTGTACACGGCTGGTTCTTTCACACTACACTATGACTCAATCTTGTATTTGGGTGTAAGCACTGCCCGGAGTCCATGAGGCTCTTGGGAACTCTGACACACCCAAATGAAAAAGGCTTTGGATTTTGATCTTTGGAGTTGGTTTACTTCATGCTTCAGGCAGAAAACCTGAATCAGGCTCTCTTTGGTTGTAAATTTTTTAGTTTCTCTAATGTAATTTTACCCTTTCTTATTTATTCTGGGCTATAATAACTTGTAATAACTATTGGGGCTTTTAGTGAAATGGGGAGGGTAAATCTTGCATGCAAAAAGGGGTAGATATCATGTTCATAGGTGATTATCGTATTCCTGCACTTATATCCTGCTTTCAACTTTCGTTTCTGTATTGCATATAGATACCATGTTTGTAGGTTATATATTTCATATAGAAACCATGTCTATAAGTTATGCATTTCATATAGAAACCGTGTCCATAAGTGATGCATTTTCATATAGAAACCATATCTATAAGTTTCTACACTTCTGCATTTATAAAACTATATCTATAGGTTATGCATTTCATATAGAAACCCCGTCTATAGGTTTTGCATTATATAGATACAATGTCTATAAGTCGTCTCTGAAACGCTGCATATCATGTAGATAATATGCCTATAGGACTTCCTGAATTTTTCATCTGCATCTATCACTAGGCAAACCCGTTTATACGTTTAAATAACTAACATCATTTAGATACTATGCCCATAGGACATCTGGACTCTTGTTTTGCTTGTGAAAAATGTTTTCAAATCAATAGCACCTAGAAAGCATGCCTATAGGAGCTATAACCTAAAATCTGAATTGCTCATTCGCTTATAAGTCTAAAAGCAGTAGTAACAACAACAACTATAGAATTTATACTCTTGTAATTGACAGTTTCTTTTGCTAAATCAGCATGCTTCTTGTCTGAACTAATAGAGATCGTGCCTATAGGTTTCGTTTAACACTTAGGCAAGCCACATGATAAATTATAAATTGAATCAGATTCTTGTTAACTACAACCAGCAGGCAGACCTGATTCGGGTTTCTTATCTGAAATATGTAATATATCAGTCTGCCACATCTTTTAAATTTAAATAGACCCTAATAAGTACCTGTAAAGACATGATAAACTATATGCTTCTCTTTGTTTTTGAGGAGTTTTGTTTGAGCCTTTCTATCTGTTATGTGCCTCTTCCCCATATTTGTTACGTACGTGTTTTGATTGTCGCCTTAGAATTTTGCCCTTTGAAACTATAAAACCCCACATCCCTTCCCTTTAGGATTAGTTGTCCCAAATACCTCCGGGGCCTGATAGGATTGGGCCGGGTAGTAGCATGCAATAGGAAACGAGAACATTCCGCATTTAATACCTTAACGAGGTGGGAAAGGGTAGATATAGATATGATGACCACGCGATAACACCACGTGTATAAATGGTTATCGGGTGTTGTGTGGGGTGATACGTATTATTTATAAACCTAGGACCCCCTTCCCCTTACTTGTTTATTTTCATAATTAAAAAAAAAACTGCTCAATTTTCAGCTTCTTTAATTTCTTTTACTGCAACCCTTTACTTGTTTATTTTCAGAGCTTCAAAACAATTTTCTTCCCAAACTTCAACCTCTTTAACTTCTTTTACTTCAATTGCTTGCAACCATTATCTGAAAATTACCCCGTATTTGTAACGCTTGCTTGTCTACTTGTTGTTTGCACTTAAAGTCACAATTATAGCATGGATGGGAACCACACTAGTGGATCTTAAGGGGTGCCTAACACCTTCCCCTCGAGATAATTTCAAGCCCTTACCCAATCTCTGGTTTTCTAAATCAAAATTCTTCTTAGTGTCCTAATGCACTTAATCATTAGGTGGCGACTCTCCAATTCACACCCGATTCCCAAAAGGAAAAGAGTTGTCCGCCCAAATGTCATAAACCCGATTTCGCGAGAAAAAGGGGACATCGACAGCATGTCGACTCTGTTGGGGATTTCTTTAAGGCTTTTACCATTTCATGCTATTTGTGACTTTATGCTTCTTTATATGTCTTTATTTGTTTAAACGCCTTTAAGTATTTATTCCTTCTTCTACTACGAAACTAACTTGGCTCTTTGTTTATTTTCTTTATTTCTCTTTATGCCTTCCTTTATCGCTTTCCTTTAATGTTATTGTAAATTATGAGAAACTGTTGTAACTATTACTTTATGAACATGCAAATATGTGACAATTTGTTTGATTATTGTAACTGCATATTCAACATCATATTCTACTCTTGCCACATAAAATACCATAGCAACGCCTATAATGAGTGGTTGCACTCTTCCGATATTATCACCCCCTAAATCCGGCAAAGGAATATTTGCGGTAAAACTAGTTGATCAACGGTGTAGTCGACGGTTCCGTGCCTTTCCCTCTTGAGTAGTCCGCTCAAGGGTACCGGTCTAATACTCCATAAAGACCTTACTCTATTTAAAGGTGCATGCATCACTGTCAAACCTAGCCGAGTCAGCTATGTTGTCTGCATAATGACTCTTTAAGATAGCCTTGTCCAAGTCCACTGGGTTTTTCCAAAATCCAAATGGACGCTACCACATTTTGTGCATCTATTTGGAGAACTAAATGCTTGTTATGCTAATTTTTGATATTAAATAGTCGAGTCTGGTGGGGGTAAGGGCCTAACCTTTTGTCTTGCAGAAATATCAGGCACGAAGTCCCCAGATTCGGCATGGTCACCAACATCCACCCCAAATTGCTAAGCTGGTGGGAGGATCTTCATTCCAGTGATCAGGCTCTTGTCAGAAAATATCTAGGAAATCTACCTTATCTCCTGGAAATTCAACCCAACAACAAAATCATAGAAGCTGCTACTCTATTCTGGGATTCTGACAGGTCTGTGTTCCGTTTCGGAGACATTGAGATGACACCTTTGCTTGAGGAAATAGGAGGACTTGCTGGAATAATATGACAAACTCTGGGTTTGTTGATGTAGAGGTTTTCTCAAAATGATGGGTCTAAAGAAGAATCCCGACTTGATATGTTTAAAGGAGTCGTACATTCCCTTTGACTATTTGTACGAGAGGTACGATCACAGCAAATCTTACCGTACTTATCCTAACGAGTTCGCCCTTACATCATTGGGGCATATCCATCGGAGGGTCTTTGTCTTCATGTACTGTTTCTTGGGGATGATAGTGTTTCCAATGAAGAAAGCAAGAATCCACACCCGGCTAGCTGTGGTCACTAAAACTCTAATGAAAGGATTTGACGGACAACCATTCAGTCTCGTGCCAATGATCATTGCACAAATATACCAAGCCTTAGAAAGGTGTCAACAGGGAGCCAAATATTTCGAGGGATGTAATCTACTACTTCAACTGTGGCTCATGGAATATCTCCAGAAGGGTGAGTACCGACAGGAAATCCATCATAGGGACTGGGACGATCATATTGCCTTTCATCATCCAAAGTGAATGAATTACATGCCCAACATGTTCGCTCAACCGGAGAATGCTAAAGAATGGGTCGAACTCTTTGATGATCTGATTGAGGACTGAGTGCAATGGATGTTCGAGTGGTTCCCTGCTGAAGAATTCATCGTTCGATCTAGGGATGTGCCATTTCTGATATTGATCGGTTTGAGGGTGACCTACCCTTATGCCCCTCTCCGAATTATGAGATAGGCTGGTATGACGCAGGTTATACCAAGGGTGGACAAGATAAATCACTTTCGGGCTGACTTCCAGAATGACGATAGTCCGTACAAGTGCAAGGCTCAGCATATGTGGCACTGTAAAATTGTCTTGGGAAAGGAAACCATCGAACCAGATCGCTACCATGTTGGTTGTACCCCATACTATTCAGGCTAGCTGGAGGACAATCACAATGGTTTGGGTCAACCTGGGTTTGTTCGAGGTCACAGAATCATCAATGAAAATGCTTAAGCATAAGTAAAGTACAACCAATTGCTCAAGAGGATGCGGGAATGTGAAAATGAGCACCGTGAAATACAAGAAGCCAATCAAAAACTAATTGAATAATGGAAGGATATGGCTGTTGTCACACCTCTTTTTTCCCTACCCCAGAAGGGTATAAGGGAGTTTTTTCCAATTTAAGTAAAAATCAAAATGGAATTTATTTATTTAAAATTCAGAGTCGCCACTTGGGATAATTTATGGTGTCCCAAGTCACCACTTCAAATTTCGAATCGAGGAAAAGATTGACTCTATATTACAGTCCGCGAACCAGAAATCCGGGTAAGGAATTCTGTTAATCCGGGAAAAAGTGTTAGGGATTCCCAAATTTCGTGGTCCTAGCATGGTCGCTCAACTGTTATAATTAGCTCAATTATCTGATTCAAAATATTTTAGACCTATGTGCAATTTTAACTTTTTAATCATTTTTAAATCACTTGATTATTCACAATTAAAGAATTGAGTTATACGTACGTGTACTCTTTTCCTTTGGCGCGTCAAAAATCATATCACGCGGACGTGTTCACAATTGATAATGCTTTGTTTTATTTCATTAAGAAAAATTTTGTTGAAGTTGCGCGAATGCATCCCTCGAGTTATTTTTTTTTATAATTAAATTTGCAATTATGTTACGCAAACATATACATAATTACAATACTAGTCTAAATCGGGCCTAAAGCGAACTATGGTGTTCAAGAATTATTAATTTACTTCAGCTTAATCACAAAATTGTATTCGCCAACATTTTCCAAGTAAATGATACTCCCTTAAAAGATGTTATCTTCTTCTGTCCTATAGAAAGAGCATCTAAAAATCATAACTTCTAGAACTAAAATTTTAAACAAGGCACAGAATACATACAGAAACTATAAATCACAATCCTCATATCAAAGAATATTTAGAAATTGTTATAGGAGATTAAATACACAAATAAAAATAGTTTGACTCTTCAAATGTGCACTCAACAACAAAACTTGTTTCCAGAACATTAATTCTTAATTGCTCAACCAACATCACACTATGAAAGTTAATTGTTTTGCAACACAAAAATCCAATTAGAGATTTATAACTCGCACCATTTATCAGATCACAATTCTCGAACAATTAACCCTTTAGTCCTAATCATCAGGGACCTTATAGAAGTCCTTTTAGCAATCTAACAGAAAATGGAGAGAATATTGCATCTTAAGAGAAATATTCCTTGGTGATTCGACATGCCTTTTGATGGAAATCAAGATTTCAATGTTAGTACTTAAAACATACAGCTTCTTTTTATTCTAACCTTTTTTTTTGGTTCTTTGCTTCATATGAGGAGGCTACTGCTACTTCTTTAACTTATATCCAAGCATTTAAACCTCAAATTGCAACTTACACAGTTAACACCTAAAACCACTTAACAAGTGCTGAAGTAAACACATGGATACAGATTTCACAACATTAAGGCTAGAAATAGTTATATTATTTTTAGACTGAAAATCATAGCTCAACAGTAACAATACAGCTAAAAATTATCCAAATGAAACTAAAATGGAAAGCTAAAGCCCGATATGTTGAAAGGGGTACTCAACAGCATATCAAACAGTACGGTTTCATTTTTTAGCCTATTTAAAAGCATTCAGACCCAACACTATTGTCAAGCATGAGTATCCATCTAACTAAAACTGATTTACAACATGTCCAACTTGACAACATTCCAACAGTCCCAAATGAAATACAACTATAAGAATTCCCCATTGCTCAATACTAAAACTAACTATATTATACAAGAGTTTATACAATCAAAGTAAAAGCATCATAAAGGGGTTAAGGGAGCACAAATGAATCTAAGTTCATGCTTTCAACACCCATTTCTATCTTCAAGCTGAGACTTACATCAAGTAAAGTTCAGAAATTGTACCTGGAAAGCAAAATAATGAAAAAATGAGAGGCTCAACAGTATGCAGCAACTATCAGCCCAGATTTGGTCAATAAAACAGTGAAAACAACTTTTGGACACCAATGGAATAGTAGAATTAGAACAGATGTGACAATGGGAATAAAATTAGTGAAATTTACCCAGAAAATTCAACAGAAAAGTGATCCAAACTTAAACTAACTTTTTCAGTACCCAAGTTCAATCTAATTGCAATCTCAAAGTAATTCAGAACTTATTTCAGAATTTGAAGGCTTTAGAAATCAGGGATCAAGATAAAGTAACTCAATGAAACAGGAGAAAATTTTTTCTGGACTTCTATCACAGAAGTTCTTAAACTCTCATTCCTCTCTATCTCTTAAGCTCTTTCTTTCTATATCTTCTGTATTTTTCAGTCTCTTTCAGAATGTTTTTTTTCTTTTGACCATCTTAAGATTTCTGTCCTTGAATTCTAATCTATCTCTCAACATATTAAACTTCAGATTCTCTCCCTCTCCTCTTAATTCTCTCCCATATTCAGCCCTTATATACGCATTCCTGTTAGTGTATTCTCCATTATCAATTCACTTTTTAATTTCTTAATTATCCACTAGTTCAGTGCTGTTAATTCATTCCGTAATGCAATTTTTACCCTATCATCCACTAGAACCTTCTTAAGTTAGGTGACCATTTGAATAGCATTTGAGAGTTAAACTTACACTAATAACCGGATTATTACACAATTCAAGAAATTAATCAAACTAACAGACTAATCCTAGTTAAACTGACTAAGTGATTAAACAAGATACGATTTCAAAGTATTTAACACAAACTGGCATCACAACTAATGAAACAAATTCACAACACAATCTGAAGAACAAACAACGAACATAAGATAGTTTATACCGGAGGACTGGTCAAATTTCAACTGAAATTGACCAGAGAAATGAAAAAGAGACGAGCAAAGACGAACATCAAAATAATACCAACATAGAAATAGGAAAGAACTAACCGGTCCGTGAGGAATTGGGGGGGGGCCTTCGAATCTCCAATTTTAAACTAAATTTTAACTTTAACCGTGTGTTCTTAACAAGAACACACGGACAAAGTCAAAACTAGCTTAAACCTTCAATGAATCTGGACTTTGACATTTTAGGTTTTGAACTTAGATTCAACATTCCATGCGTTCTGGTTTGATTCGAGGGTGATAGTTTGCGGATTAGGGAAGAAGGAGTCGTGGTGGTCAAGGGGTGTTAGTTTGGGATCGGTCTGAGGCGGCGCCGCCACCGGAGAATCTTAGGGTGGCGTTAGGGTTCATCCCTTCAAATTGATATTCAAAAAGTTGTAGGCAGATTTGAATGAAGCGGAGCACGGGTTTGGAAAGAGGGGAGTGAGGTAGTTGTTTGGTGTTGTTTTGGTGGTGATAGGAGGTGGTGCCGCTACCCTGAAGCGGTGGGAGAATGGTGGCGGCTGCTAGGGTTAGGGGCAGGTCTCTGATGGTGAGGGTGAATGAGGAAGATGAGGTGGGGGTTTGGGGTATATTAGATCTTGGTTTTAATTTGGGCAGTTCAATGATGAGAATCCAACGGCCATGATCGCTCATTTAATGAAAACGGGGTCGTTTGGTTTTAGTAGAGGACTGGGTCGGTCAAGGAAAAATGGGTCGGGTAGGTTAGATGGATACGGGGGTAATGTGTGGACCGTTGGATGTGGACGGATGAATGGTTGAGATTCATTGACACTGAAACGACGTAGTTCC
This sequence comes from Nicotiana glauca, assembly GCA_026770625.1. Lineage (NCBI taxonomy): Eukaryota > Viridiplantae > Streptophyta > Magnoliopsida > Solanales > Solanaceae > Nicotiana > Nicotiana glauca. The sequence goes on from MU716278.1 coordinate 38,858, forward strand.
ACTCCCATACTACGTCGTTTTGATGGCCTGGGCGATGGACTTATTGGACCGGGTTTTGGGACGTGTTTTTGGCGGGTATTGGGCTGCACCGGGGGTAAAACAGCTTGGGCCTGCAATTTTTAAATAAATGGCCTCAAATGGATTTCTTATTCCTTTTTTTCTGATTTTTCTTTTAAATTTTTTAAACTACAAACCTAAATTAATCCCTTATTA
>MU716282.1:20168-35104 GCA_026770625.1 Nicotiana glauca
ACACAGTGATCTGAAGAAGTCTTTTTGTAGCCTTGCTCCCCCATAACAGACTCAAACTTCTTATACCACTGTCTGGGAGCTTGCTTCAATCCGTATAGACTCTTCTTAAGTTTGCATAAAAGATTTTCTTTACCTTTTACCTTGAAGCCCTCAGATTGTTCCATATAGATCTCCTCTTCTAAGTCATTGTGAAGAAAAGCAGTCTTCACATCCATCTACTCAATCTCCAAATCAAGACTAGCAGTTAAACCAAGAACTGTCCGAATGGAGGACATTTTCACGACAAGAGAAAATATTTCGTCAAAGTCAATACCTTTTCTTTGACCAAATCCCTTAACAACCAATCTAGCATTGTATCTCGGCTTCAAACTGTGTTATTCAGCTTTAACTTTGAACACCCACTTGTTCTTCAAAGCTCTCATGCCTTTAGGTGATTTCACCAACTCATAAGTATAGTTCTCATGCAGAGATTTTATCTCATCTTGCATGGCTTCAATCCATTGATCCTTGTGCTCATCTTCTACGGCCTCCACATAATATTCAGGTTCTCCCCCATCAGTGAGTAATATATACTCTGCGGGTGAATAACGGGAGGGAGGAGTATGGGGTCTAGAAGACCTCCTGAATGGAATATCTAACTCGTCCACAACTTTGTGAGTAGGAGCATCTGCCTCATCAACATTAGCATTGTTATCACCATCACCATCACCATCAATATGCTGATCTGGAATATGGTTCTGGGCATCACCATCATCATTGAGCCCACTAACGTCATCCGCATTTGTATGAGGAAATTGATCAAAATTAACAAAACCTTCAGAACTCGAAGATTTTAGCTTCTCCGCTTTGTTAATATCTTCAATGGTTTGATTCTCCACAAAGATAACATCTCGACTTCTCACGACCTTCTTCTCAATTGGATCATATAGCCTGTAACCAAACTTATCAAGGCCATAACCAGTGAAGATGCACTGCCTTGTCTTGGCAGTTAATTTTGACCTCTCATCTTTAGGCACATGTACAAAAGCTTTGCAACCAAACACTTTCAAGTGGTCATAGGAAACACCCTTGCCATACCAAACTCTGTTTGGAACATCACTTTGAAAAGCAACTGCAGGGGATAGATTAATAACATGTGCGGCGGTCAATAAAGCCTCACCCCAAAAGGGATTCGGCAACTTTGCTTCAAAAAGCAAACATCTGACTCTTTCCATCAAGGTCCTGTTCATCCTTTCTGCTAAACCATTAAGCTGAGGAGTCTTAGGAGAAGTCTTCTGGTGTCTGATACCTTGTTGCTTGCAGTATTCGTCAAACGGCCTACAATATTCACCACCGTTATTAGTACGAATACACTTCAGCTTCTTTCCAGTTTCTCTTTCAACTAAAGCCTGAAACTGCTTAAAGACACCCAACACTTGATCTTTAGTCTTCAAGATGTAGACCATAAGTTTCCTTGAGCAATCATCAATAAAGGTAGCAAAATAAAGTGCACCACCCAAAGTCCTTGTCTTCATTGGACCACATAAATCTGAATGCACCAACTCAAACAACTCTGTCTTTCTTGAAGGAGGATTAGACTGGAAAGAAACTTTTTTTTGTTTTCCAGCCAAGCAGTGCTGACATTTTTCTAATTTTGCACTTTCAAAATTTGACAATAATTTCTTCTTGGCCAAAACATTTAGTCCTTTCTTGCTAATATGGCTAATCCTCTTATGCCATAACATTGAAGAGTTATTGCTTTCAACGGCATTCACCATATCAACACAAGTAGAGGCCATAGTCCAGTATAGACCACGACGGTTTTCCCCATGAGCCACAATCATGGAACCCTTAGTGAGCTTCAACTTTCCAGCACCATTGGTACTGACATATCCCTCATCATCCAAAATACCAACAGAGATCAAGTGCAAACGAATATCAGGTGCATGCTTTACATTGTTTAAAACTAGTTTAGTTCCAATACTAGTTTTCAAACAAATCGTTCCAACACCAGCCACCCTAGATACAGTCTCATTACCCATACTCAAAGTTCCATAGTCATCCTGAGTATAGGATGAGAAAAATTTCTTTCTTGATGTCACATGAGATGCGGCACCACTGTCCACAACCCAGCTTGACTTATCACAAGCAATATTTATCAGATCTGCATCAAGGACAGTAACAAGATCTTCTGTAGTGATTGTGGCCACACGATTGTCATCTTCTTTTTGTTCCTCCTTGTCTCTATTCTCCTTTTTCAAAATCCGGCAGAACTTCTTTGTGTGCCCTTTCTTCCCGCAACGATAGCACTCATATCTTTAAGTCTGCTTCTGGATTTGCTTATATTATGTTCTCTATTTTGAGAACCCCGATTCTTGCTTCTCCCCCTAGAGTCAATCACCAAGACATCTGATGAGCAGGAACCTTGAGATTTTCTTCTCATCTCTTCATTTAAAAGGCTGCTCTTGGCAAGATCCATAGAGATCACACCATTCGGAGCAGAATTTGATAATGAAGTTCTAAGAATTTCCCAAGAATCTGGTAGAGATCCAAGTAGAAACAAGCCTTGAATTTCTTCATCAAATTTAATGCCCATAGCAGATAACTGGTTCATGATCCCCTGAAAATTATTCAGATGATCTGTCATCGCGGAACCATCGTGGTATTTTAAACCCAACATCTGCTTTATCAGAAACATCTTGTTGTTTCCAGTTTTTCGAGCATACAAACTTTCAAGGTGCTCCCATAGGGTCCGAGCATGTGTCTCCCCAGAAATATGGTTCAAAACATTATCGTCAACCCACTGTCTAATAAAGCCGCAAACCTGCCTGTGTAACAAACTCCACTCTTCATCTGATTTATTATCAGGCTTTATAGTGGTGAAGACAGGTAGATGAAAATTCTTGACATAGAGCAAATCTTCCATTTTGCCCTTCCAAATGGCATAATTTGTGCCATTCAAAGTAACCATTCTACTAGTGTTGGCTTCCATTATTTATCACAAATATAAATACTATTTATTGTGAGACCAAAGTAATTCTTTTCTGATGTGGAAGTTCACACTGTGCTGCAACCACAGAGCATACTCAGACAGAACCTTGGCTCTGATACCACTAGTTGGGAAACCCCATAAAAATAGTATTCATGGTATTAGTGATAAACGCAGAACACTAAGTTATGGTCAAATCAACAAGAATAGAAATGCAGCAATAATAACACCAAGATTTTACGTGGAAACCCTTCTGAATAAGGGAAAAAACCACGGACAAGAATAGCAACTGATATCACTATAGCGAGGAATTTTACACTGTGTAGTAACGAGTAAAAATACTTCTAAGACCACTACACCNGTTTATGGACTTGCTCTCTCTTTTCTCTTTTTGTTGGTGTGTCAAAATGAGAGTTGAAGCTCTCCTTTTATAGCCAAACCTCACTCTCTAAAGCCTACAATATTTGACAATTTGCACACCCTTTACACAATTTCAACAAGGTTGGCTACCAAACCAAACCAAGTCAATAAAATTGGCTACCAATATTTGTCCAATTCAACAAGGTTAGCTACCAAACCAAACCAAGTCAACAATATTGGCTACCAAACCATTTGAATGAGATGGATACCATATCACCAACTTGAGGAGACAATTGACACTTTACTTTCTCTTCTCATTGACATTCAACGTTCTCGATCTCCTCAGAATCTCCTCTGTCTCTCGTACATTTTACAGTGCATTTACAGTTTGCTCTAACTGTTCACATCCAGAAGTTTAGATTGTTCAATACAGAAAGTCCAATAACTATGTCGTCTTTTGCTTTCTGTTGGACAAACGTAACCATAGCAGAAAGGCCTAATATATAGAAAAGACAAAAGACAAAAACCAAACTGAAAACAAAAGAAAAGTAATCAACAATCATTGTTGTATCTGACTACGAAAAAAATTCCTAAACTTACTGCCAAGTGAAGAAGTTTCAATATGTCAAGGGAGCCAAGCTGCCATTTCATCTGTGGTTTTACGATTAATCAACAATTGAAGTTTTCTCATAGTTTTAATGACATCATGATACACCTATTATTATACTAGCCTTAAATTAATCTCTGATACAAATCAATGCTGATTTTCAAGCTCGAAGCTGCCACATGAGGCTGACTCAAAAAGAGAAAGTAAAAAAAAAAACATAAACAGATAAAATGAAGTTGGGAGGTGACAATTTAATATCCATTCAACTATGTTCTAGAATTTCGGAAAATGAGAAAACTCCTGAGTATTACCTATCAAATGCAGGTAATACGTGATGAAAAAGAACTGAGTTTGAAAAAGTACCTGATTGTGAAATAGAGATTGCATGTTCCTTGTGATTCCATGAATTGACTGGAGTTTAAGAACAATGAACAGAAGATTGAACAACTGCAACAATGACAATGAATCAACGGCCAAATCGATCTTGTAGAAAAGCAAAGGAGGAAATCCTCAAAATAAAATACCAAGTTATTCTGCATTATATTTTGAACAGCTAATATCCATCAACTGAAACAAAAGAACTAGTATGAGATGGCTCTTTCTTGGTTATGCTGTCAAGCCTAACGAGTAAATTGAAAACTACTACCAGTATAAATATAAATATTGTGGTAGCTGAAACATGACCGAATCGCTGTTTGTTATCTAACCTTGAAATCATTCCGAGTAGCATAAAAAATTGAAAGGAACTTCATGATCTCCAAATCTATGAATATTCAAAACAAAAAACTGATGTATTAGCTACTGTCTAAAGATCCAAATACTGATAAAATCTCAGTATTTGCCATCAGATGGAAAAATAGCTTAGCATAGGACAAGGCCTTCTTTAACCCAAATTTTAGATAAATATATTAATGCCTCAATTTAAACTTATTTAATTAATTATTTGCAGATGGAAAAATCCATAATATAATTATTTCCAGGAAATATCAAATCAACAAACACACGGAATTCTCATAAAAATCAAAGTGGCATTCACACCAAATGATTATATAAACACAAACTCGACAAACAAAGAATGAGGCATGATAAATCAAGGATTTACTAAGTGCCAACCATTTCCAATTTATTACATAAGGGTGTCTACGAATTTTAACCGATATAATTTGCACATATAAACCAAGTAAGTACTCTTCACCTCGCGTACATGGTTTCCAATCACACTATTTCCACATAAAACTCAATGCCTAAGAGGAAATTCGCACACACAAGGCTAGACAAGATACATTTTTGTAGTTAGACCGGTATTCCAAAATAGCTTTCTTGCTTGAATTGACCTCCATACAACTCAAATCTATCCAAATTAATTGTATAACTTTATTAAAATTCATTGGAAACAATTCCGGATAATAAAATATCGACTTAAAATTTTACATTAAAAAGTCAACCAAAAGTCAACACGGGGCCCACCTCGGAACCCGAGATAATTTCACGAAATCCGAAACTCATTCCGATACGAGTTCAACCATACGAGTTTTATCAAATTCCGATAAGAACTCGACCTCCAAATCTTAATTTTTTGTTCTTGAAACGTTTTGCAAAAATCTTGATTTCTTTCGTCTAAATCCGAAATAAATGAAAAATGGCAAAATGACTGATTTTTGGTCCTTAAATGTTGCTGTCCAGTTCGCTTCTGCGGACAGATTCTTCCGCTTCTGCGACCTCGCTTTTGCGAGACAAACCTCGCATTTGTGATCCTCACTGTTAGTCCAATTTTAGCACCTGCGGAACGAAGCACCGCATCTGCGATGTCACTTATGCGACAACGGATCGCTTCTGCAAAAATCATGCCCTGCTTCTGCCTCAGTCCACTTCTGCGTCTTCAAGACATCGCACCTGTGATTACGCAGGTGCACAAGACTGTCCGCATATGCGACCTCCCTCAAGCTCTGCCCAGGTCTCTTCTGCGATGATTTTCTCGCTTCTGCGAGGTTGCTTCTACGACCTGGACATCGCAGAAGCGATGCACCAGCAGTCCAGAAACAGCAGAAATTCCAGCAGCTTTCTTCAAGTCCAAATTAATCCGTTAACCACATGAAATCCACCCGAGGCCATCGGGACCTTAACCAAATATATCAACATATCCCAAAATACAATACGAACTTAGTCGAGGCTTCAAACCACGTCAAACAATGCTGAAATTATAAGTCGCACCTCTAATCGAATTGTGAGTTTTCAAATCTTCCAAGTTCTATATCTTGGGCCGAAACGTATCAAATTAATACGGAATAACTTCAAATTTTGCACACGAGTCATAAATGACATAATGAAGTTGTTCGAATTTTCGGAATCAAAATTTGACCCCGTTATCAACAATTCGACCTTCGGTCGGACTTTCCAAAAAACTTCTATTTTCCAACTTTCACCAAAAATTTTCATTACCTGTGCTATCAATTTTTTTGAGAAAATTATCTCCAAAAATTATCAATTCCTGCATATACCCTTTTTTTTTTTTACAATGTTTCAATGCAAATATAAGGATTTTAGCTCCTTTTCTTGTTGTCATCTAACATTAAATTCATCTCGACCTCAAGATGATTCCTCGGCTTCATTGTGGCAATGGACACACTGCTCAACAAGACTTTTAACAGAGGAAAAGAATTAACAAACAAGCCAATTGAAGTAACCAAAAAATAAAGAGACGCCGCTGATCCATAGACATCGAAGCGATGTGAGGCACTGAAGACCTTCTTCTAGCAGTTATTTTTTTTAGGTAAATTAAGAGTATATAAAGATTCAAGAGACGTGAGGCTTTAGAAAACTTGGCTGCTCAATGTTTTCAGATTTCTTATACCAGTTTCGCTCAGGAGCCCTATATCCACATTTTTACAATTTATAACTGTCGTAACACATTTTCATTGCCAAACAGAAAAATGAAATAATAGAGCTACTTATGTGATTTAGTTGCCAATAATAGTCCTTCATTTTGTCTAGTTCTATGGTGACTTTAATACTTGTTATTTTTTAATGTGTCTTGTTTTTTTTCCTATAAACAGCAGACCACATGCTACAATGGATTAACTTATAACTATGTCAGTGTATTTAAAGAATAAGCTAAAAGAACCATTTATCAATCTCAGGCCTTCTCATTTGGTGTATCAAAGCTCATATGATGGATGGTTATATCAAATATATAGTTAAGGAAGAAAAGTCAATAATATGTTCAGTTATGATCATCTTCGACATCAGTAGCAAGAAACTTTGAATGAGACGAATGATAGGATCAGTCTTGAATGACTTTGCGACAATCTGATCATCGATACCAGTAGCAAACAGAGTTGTTGGAAGTGAAACGGTTCATTCATTTGCGCCACCAAATGCAGAAACAACTGTAGCCGATTTATTCCAACCAGTATTGTACTGATAATGCACTAGTCCTTTAGGAAACACAAATTCGTAGAGTCCAAGTACAGAGCTTGTTACTGCTAACTAACAATCCAACTTCTAGACTGCCCTGCACTACTAATAATAGCTCGGATGCACGAGAGTGAGTGTGGGGCGGGTTGAGACCTTCGCCAGGGAATTGAAGGACAGCAAGTGAAGTACACTGTCCATCCAAAGCTGGAAATTCCAGCTTTGTTAGCTTTTGTCGACTTAAAGCTTGTAATAACACTACCAAAAATTCCGCGCATGCCTGTGAAGGTGAAGAAATTCCCATCTATTGTGTCTCCAGTTTGATTTTCAGGAACAATGAAGTTTGGTCAAGATATCTGGATCGCCTTCTTGAGCCATCCAAGAACTAGCAATGATAGCCAAAACGAAAGAGTTGATGATGTCCATCTCATTTGAAGAAGTATTAGGCATGTGCCTAATAAAAGTTTCTTTGGTTTGGTAGCCAACCTTGTTGACTTGTTTTGGTTAGGTAGCCAACTTTGTTGAATTAGTTTTGGTTGGTAGCCAACCTTGTTGAATTTCTTTGGGTTGGTAGCCAACTTTGTTGAATTGTGAAAAGTGTGTGTAAATTGTCAAATATTGTAGGCTTTAGAGAGTGAAGCTTTGGCTATAAAAGGAGAGCTTCAATTCTCATTTCCACACACCAACAAAGAGAGAAAGAAAGAGTGAGGTTTCACAGACAGGGTATAAGAAATTAGTCTGTGAGAAAAATAGAGAGTGAGCGATATTGTAGTGAGGTGGGAATATCAAAAGAGGGTTATTTCTTTTGAGTGTTGTAGTGGTCTTTGGAGGATTTTACTCGGAACTACAAAGTGTAAAATTCCTTACTATAGTGATATCAGTTTCTCCTCTCGGGGCCGTGGTTTTTTCCCTTATTCAAAAGGGTTTTCCACGTAAAAATCTTGGTGTCATTGTTACTCTTTTATTTTTGTTAATTACCGTATCTCGGTGCTACATTATTATTCCGCTTTTATTACCGTGAATATTATTTCTGTGGGGGTTTATTCCCAACAACTGGTATCAGAGCACAGGTTCTGCTCGTTCACTAAAATACTATTCACTGTCGGTAGTACTATACTCGGTGAAAAATAAAAATGTCCGGAGTAAAGTACGAGGTAGCAAAATTCAACGGAGATAACGGTTTCTCAACATGGCAAAGAAGGATGAGGGATCTGCTCATCCAACAAGGATTACACAAGGTACTAGATGCTGATGCCAAAAAGCCTGATACCATGAAAGCTGAGGATTGGGCTGACTTGGATGAAAGAGCTGCTAGTGCAATCAGGTTGCACTTATCAGATGATGTAGTAAATAACATCATTGATGAAGTCACTGCACGTGGAATTTGGACAAGGTTGGAAAGCCTATACATGTCCAAAACACTGACAAATAAATTGTACCTGAAGAAGCAGTTATACGCCCTACACATGGGTGAAGGTATGAATTTTTTGTCACATTTAAATGTATTTAACGGACTAATCACACAGCTTGCCAACCTCGGAGTGAAAATCGAGGAAGAAGATAAAGCCATCTTGCTATTGAACTCGTTGCCATCTTCGTACGATAATTTGGCAACAACCATCCTGCACGGTAAGACTACTATTGAGTTGAAAGATGTTACATCGGCTCTTTTACTCAATGAGAAGATGAGAAAGAAGCCTGAAAATCAAGGACAAGCTCTCATCACAGAAGGTAGAAGTAGGAGTTATCAAAGGAGTTCGAACAACTATGGTAGATCCGGAGCTCGTGGGAAGTCAAAGAACCGATCCAAATCAAGAGCCAGAAATTGCTACAACTGTGATCAACCAGGTCACTTCAAAAGAGATTGCCCAAATCCAAGGAAGGGCAAAGGAGAAACCAGTGGCCAGAAGAATGACGACAACACAGCCGCCATGGTGCAAAACAATGATAATGTTGTCCTCTTTATAAATGAGGAAGAGGAATGCATGCATCTGTCAGGTCCAGAGTCGGAATGGGTGGTTGACACAGCAGCATCTTACCACGCCACACCGGTAAGAGATCTTTTTTGCAGATATGTAGCAGGGGATTTCGGCACTGTGAGAATGGGTAACACAAGTTACTCAAAGATTGCGGGGATTGGTGACATCTGTATCAAGACAAATGTCGGATGCACATTGGTTCTAAAGGACGTGCGGCATGTACCTGATTTGCGGATGAACTTGATCTCAGGAATTGCTTTAGACCGAGATGGATACGAGAACTATTTTGCAAATCAAAAGTGGAGACTCACTAAGGGATCATTGGTGATTGCAAAGGGAGTTGCTCATGGCACGTTGTACAAGACAAATGCAGAAATATGCCAAGGTGAATTGAACGCGGCACAAGATGGGATTTCTGCAGATTTGTGGCACAAAAGAATGGGTCATATGAGCGAGAAGGGATTGCAGATTCTTGCCAAGAAATCACTTATTTCTTATGCCAAAGGTACAACAATAAAACCCTGTGACTACTGTTTATTTGGTAAGCAACATAGAGTCTCATTTCAGACATCGTCTGAAAGAAAATTGAATATACTTGATTTAGTATATTCTGATGTTTGTGGCCCAATGGAAATTGAATCAATGGGCGGTAACAAATATTTTGTTACTTTTATTGATGATGCTTCACGAAAATTATGGGTTTATATTTTGAAAACCAAAGATCAGGTGTTTCAAGTTTTCCAGAAGTTTCATGCTCTAGTAGAAAGGGAGACTGGTCGAAAGCTAAAACGTCTCCGAAGTGACAATGGAGGTGAGTACACTTCAAGGGAATTTGAAGAGTATTGTTCAAGTCATGGGATCAGACATGAAAAGACAGTTCCTGGAACCCCACAGCACAATGGCATAGCCGAGAGGATGAACCGCACCATTGTGGAGAAGGTGAGAAGCATGCTCAGAATGGCTAAACTGCCTAAGTCATTCTGGGGTGAAGCAGTTCAGACAGCCTGTTACCTGATCAATAGGAGTCCATCAGTTCCGTTGGCGTTTGACATCCCAGAGAGAGTTTGGACCAACAAGGAGGTGTCCTACTCACATTTGAAGGTGTTCGGTTGCAGAGCTTTTGCACATATACCAAAAGAGCAGAGAACAAAGCTGGATGATAAATCTGTTCCCTGCATATTTATCGGATATGGAGATGAAGAGTTCGGGTACAGATTGTGGGATCCTGTAAAGAAGAAGGTCATCAGAAGCAGAGATGTAGTCTTCCGAGAAAGTGAAGTTGGAACTGCTGCTGATATGTCAGAAAAGGCGAAGAATGGTATAATTCCTAACCTTGTTACTATTCCTTCTACTTCTAACAATCCCACAAGTGCAGAAAGTACGACCGACGAGGTTGCCGAGCAGGGGGAGCAACCTGGTGAGGTTATTGAGCAGGGGGAGCAACTTGATGAAGGTGTCGAGGAAGTGGAGCACCCCACTCAGGAAGAAGAACAACCTCAACCTCTGAGGAGATCAGAGAGGCCAAGGGTAGAATCATGCAGGTACCCGTCCACAGAGTATGTTCTCATCAGTGATGAGGGGGAGCCAGAAAGTCTTAAGGAGGTGTTGTCCCATCCAGAAAAGAACCAGTGGATGAAAGCTATGCAAGAAGAGATGGAATCTCTACAGAAAAATGGCACGTACAAGCTGGTTGAACTTCCAAAGGGTAAAAGACCACTCAAATGCAAATGGGTCTTTAAACTCAAGAAAGATGGAAATGGCAAGCTGGTCAGATACAAAGCTCGATTGGTCGTTAAAGGCTTCGAACAAAAGAAAGGTATTGATTTTGACGAAATTTTCTCACCTGTTGTCAAAATGACTTCTATTCGAACTATTTTGAGCTTAGCAGCTAGCCTAGATCTTGAAGTGGAGCAGTTGGATGTGAAAACTGCATTTCTTCATGGAGATTTGGAAGAGGAGATTTATATGGAGCAGCCAGAAGGATTTGAAGTAGCTGGAAAGAAATACATGGTGTGCAAATTGAATAAGAGTCTTTATGGATTGAAGCAGGCACCAAGGCAGTGGTACATGAAGTTTGACTCATTCATGAAAAGTCAAACATACCTAAAGACCTATTCTGATCCATGTGTATACTTCAAAAGATTTTCTGAGAATAACTTTATTATATTATTGTTGTATGTGGATGACATGTTAATTGTAGGAAAAGACAAGGGGTTGATAGCAAAGTTGAAGGGAGATCTGTCCAAGTCATTTGATATGAAGGACTTGGGCCCTGCACAACAAATTCTAGGGATGAAGATAGTTCGAGAGAGAACACGTAGAAAGTTGTGGCTATCTCAGGAAAAGTACATTGAACGTGTACTAGAACGCTTCAACATGAAGAATGCTAAGCCAGTTAGCACACCTCTTGCTAGTCATCTAAAGTTGAGCAAAAAGATGTGTCCTACAACAGTGGAAGAGAAAGGGAACATGGCTAGAGTTCCTTATTCTTCAGCAGTCGGAAGCTTAATGTATGCAATGGTATGCACTAGACCTGATATTGCTCACGCAGTTGGTGTTGTCAGCAGGTTTCTTGAAAATCCAGGAAAAGAACATTGGGAAGCAGTCAAGTGGATACTCAGGTACCTGAGAGGTACCACGGGAGATTGTTTGTGCTTTGGAGGATCTGATCCAATCTTGAAGGGCTATACAGATGCCGATATGGCAGGTGACATTGACAACAGAAAATCTACTACTGGATATTTGTTTACATTTTCAGGGGGAGCTATATCATGGCAGTCTAAGTTGCAGAAGTGTGTTGCACTTTCAACAACTGAAGCAGAGTACATTGCCGCTACAGAAACTGGCAAGGAGATGATATGGCTCAAACGGTTCCTTCAAGAGCTTGGATTGCATCAGAAGGAGTATGCCATCTACTGTGACAGTCAAAGTGCAATAGACCTTAGCAAGAACTCTATGTACCATGCAAGGACCAAACACATTGACGTGAGATATCATTGGATTCGAGAAATGGTAGATGATGAATCTCTAAAAGTCTTGAAGATTTCTACAAGTGAGAATCCCGCAGATATGCTGACGAAGGTGGTACAAAGGAACAAGTTCGAGCTATGCAAAGAACTTGTCGGCATGCACTCAAATTAGAAGACAGTGCTACCTCCTCTAGATAAATGAGACTGGAGGGGGAGATTGATGATGTCCATCTCATTTGAAGAAGTATTAGGCATGTGCCTAATAAAAGTTTCTTTGGTTTGGTAGCCAACCTTGTTGACTTGTTTTGGTTAGGTAGCCAACTTTGTTGAATTAGTTTTGGTTGGTAGCCAACCTTGTTGAATTTCTTTGGGTTGGTAGCCAACTTTGTTGAATTGTGAAAAGTGTGTGTAAATTGTCAAATATTGTAGGCTTTAGAGAGTGAAGCTTTGGCTATAAAAGGAGAGCTTCAATTCTCATTTCCACACACCAACAAAGAGAGAAAGAAAGAGTGAGGTTTCACAGACAGGGTATAAGAAATTAGTCTGTGAGAAAAATAGAGAGTGAGCGATATTGTAGTGAGGTGGGAATATCAAAAGAGGGTTATTTCTTTTGAGTGTTGTAGTGGTCTTTGGAGGATTTTACTCGGAACTACAAAGTGTAAAATTCCTTACTATAGTGATATCAGTTTCTCCTCTCGGGGCCGTGGTTTTTTCCTTTATTCAAAAGGGTTTTCCACGTAAAAATCTTGGTGTCATTGTTACTCTTTTATTTTTTGTTAATTACCGTATCCCGGTGCTACATTATTATTCCGCTTTTATTACCGTGAATATTATTTCTGTGGGGGTTTATTCCCAACAAGAGTGATAAGATCCATTGAGTATTACCTATTGAATGCAGTGTAGTTAGAAACTCAGTGATGGAAATACTGAAAGAATTCTCAATATTTGCTATCAAATGTAGTTTTTCACATCAACTTGAAACCAATGAGATATAGCAAGTTCTTAAATCCATGACAAGATATAGGAATCTTTGGTTATTCCTTTTTTCCTTGAAAAAATTAGAGCATGGGTTAATGCTCGAATTTTACATCCCAAGCCGAGGAAGGCACTCTTTAATTCTAACTGTGGTGACTTCCTAAATGTCAGCATGCCTAAGATCTCGTTTTTCCCCTTTTCTATTAGATTAATATCTTCTACTTAGAGGTGTTAAATCCCGAGGAGAGAGCTTATATTCGTATAGTTTGACATGACGAAGAGATCTATGTATTCCATGACCAAGTCTAAAATCGAAGACAAACTCGAAACACTAAAAAGAAAAAGAAAATTGAAAAATCAGAATAGCATAAATGCTCAAACCAGAATTGTTTTTCTATCTCAAACTGAGGAACAGACCATTAATGTGATAAACAGACCTAACAGTTGCAACATATTACCTCTTTTATATAATATAAATTTCATATATGCTTCACACAGATTTAACGAAGTAACAACAACTTAACTTTCACCGAGCTATAATAGCTTACATATTGCTACCAAAATCCTGACAAAGAAAGAAAGAAAAAGCCAAGTTGATATCCAAAAATCATAACCTATACAGTGATGATGCTTTTAGTTGTTAAATTATTGGGAGGCAATTTTTATTGTTATTTTTGATAGATAAGAAACAAACTTTTTGTTGTGTACTATCGTTTTTTATTCTATTAGAGCTTAACCTTGACATATATGTGCATGGTAAAAGATTACATAAATCTATCAACTTTCTGGAGCAAATAGAAATATTTTATCACTTTTTCTTTTGGTAATCTAACAATAAAAAACCAGACTAAAAATAAAAGAAAAGTATATGTTAGAAACCATACGTTAATTAGGTGGCCACACTGTTGCTTAAAATTCCAAGATAGGCTATACAACTACAAGAAAACAGGTGGTCCTGAATGAACAAATTGATGCTATTCTCATTAAGAATGAAGTGTCCTAAAAGTTCAAACTTTGATATGGGGACTCCATCAGTTGTTGATAACTCCATCAGAATTGTTTTCCTGAGCCGAGAGTCTTTCGAAAACAACATTTCTACCTAGTAAGGTTGGCATATACTTCACCCTCCCCGGATCCCACAACGTAGGATTATACTGTGGGAACTCCATCAGTTGTTGATAACTCATTTCATCAACAAATTAAATCGGGAAATGGGGTTCTTCAAATTGATCAAAAAATAGCATTAGATGCATTGACAAATAAAACTGTGGATGATATAGTCAAAGGGTCTGATTTTTACACTAAGTTTGGAAAAGCTATATGAAATTAGATAAAGTTGAAGTACTCACTGGAACACAAGGAGAAGTTTGAAAATCATGTAGGACTGTGAACAATAAGTGCAACAAACAGATTCACCAACACTCCTTTGATTACTTGAATAGATTGGGAAATTACAAGCAACTCAACTACTACTGGAAATTAGGAAGAAGTGAATGAAATTACAAGGATAAAAAGAAAGGGGGATGAGAAGGAGGATCTGAGAGAGGGATGAGAAACAGAAGAAATCAGTACGAACAACAGCCTGCCTATTATACTATTCTGCCTTCTATTTATACTTTGTTCTATATCTTTCTTTATGTATTCTGCTCTCTTCTAGAGTCACGCAT
>MU716287.1:13042-36077 GCA_026770625.1 Nicotiana glauca
ATATATATATATATATATATATATATATATATATATATATATATATATATATATATATATATATATATATATATATATATATATATATATTTCAATACTTTAATTTAAACAACTGTTACATTTTTAACTCAAATTATTTCTAAAAATAACTTCATCTTTTCGTGTTAATTTCCTAATTTGGTTGGAAGTTGTACCCTACTTTATGTTAAGTGAATGAGGCTCCTTGAATATTCTTAATTGCATTGGGTATAGAACCTATGAACTGAGTAACATGAGAATATTATTGTGCAATGTGAGACAGAGATATGTGGGCACAAGGTGCCGGGGAAAATATTATGGTTTTATTTAATGGCACGTGAGTTGTCCGTGCGATTGTGATATAAATATGGGCACGAGATGCCATAAAAATGTGAAAGTGGGTTGAAACCTATATTATTTATGATTTTGAAATGAGGCATCACAAGGTGAGCTTTACTCGAAAGGAAATATATTCGAAAAATATTTATTGAAAAGCATATTATCTTAGCGATTATTACTCGAAGGATTTATAGGCGAAAGATTTATATGTGAAGGACTTGATTAATTGATTGCACTTGTATTTATTATTTGTTGAGAAACGTTTATGTTGTTCTTGTTATCTGCTATTCATATCACTGGTTGATCATTGTTGCCTCCATTGTTATATGTTTCATATTATTTTGTACGCTATATTGCACCGGTTTATTTGGTAGCCTGGTCCTAGCCTTGTCACTACCTCGCCGAAGTAGGCTAGGCACTTACCATCACATGAGGTCGGTTGTGCTGATACTACACTCTGCACTCTTTTGTACAGATCCAGGTATTATTCGATATTAACTGTGCAGATTCTTGTCGAGGAGACTCAAGGTAGATCTGTTGATGCGTTCGCAGGCTTCAGAGTCATCTTCTTATTTTATATTCTCACTACTGTACATATTTCCTTATGATTGTGTTTAGAAATGGTAGCGAAAAACTCTATAGATCTTATGACTTGTACTACCGGGTATTGGGAAGATGTTCATGTGCGACCCGACCCAACCCATCATCTCATAGGTTACCACTCCGTTTCCCCCATTTTCTACCTCTTTATGCTTCATTATCAGTGTCTTGTGTGATCGAGTTGGCTTGGATTGAGTTTAGAAGGAAATGAGACACTTAGTCTCTTTAAGGAAGGCCTAGTTTGGAAATGTCAACCGGATATTGACTTATATGTTTGAGTTCTTGGATGTGAATTCTGATAATTCGGTTAGCTTTGGGGGATGATTTGTGACTTAGGAGTGTGATCAGAAGTGATTCTGAAGGTCCGGTGTAGAATTAGGCTTGAATTGGCAAAGTTTGTATTTTGGCGATTCTGGTTGATAGGTGAGATTTTGATCCGAGGGTCAGAATGGAATTCCAAGAGTTTTTGTAGCTTCGTTATGTGATTTGAGATGTGTGTGTAAAATTTCAGGTCATTCGGAGGTGATTTGGTTGGGTTTTTTATCAAATGCGTGTTTCGAAAGTTTTGGAAGAACTTAGGCTTGAATTCGATGTAATTTGATGGTTTTGGTGTTTTTTGAAGTTTTTTGATGATTGGAACAAGGTTGAATGAGGTTTTAGGGTGTGTTGGAACTTTTGGTTGAGGTCCCGGGGGCCTCGGGGTGATTTCGGATGGTTAACGGGGAAAATTTTGGACTTGGGCAATTTCAGGTTTTGCTGTTGCTGGTATTTTCGCAACTGCGGCTTGGGGATTGCAGGTGTGGTGTCGCAGATGCGGGGTGGAAGTCGCAGAAGCGGAAGGCAAGGGAAATGCTAGGACTGCAGATGCTGATAGGTAACCGCAGATGCAGCTATAGGACCGCAGATGCGGTTAGGCTAGACTTAAGGAATTTCGCAGATGCTGTAGGTGGCCCGCACCTGCGGAGACGCAGATGCGGTTAGGAGACCGCAGAAGTGGTTTGGAGCCTTTAGTGAATTTCCGCAGAAGTGGATGGATGAACCACAGAAGTGGATTTTGGGACCGCAAATGCGGAAAGGTCTGGGCAGACCTTATTTGATATTTTATTTCGCAACTTTGGTTTATTTCACCATTTTTGCCTTCGACCTTGGAGCCTTTTGGGCGATTCTGAAGAGGGAAATCAAGGGACTTCGTTGAGATAAGGATTTTTGAATCAAAAATACAACCCTAAGGTGTTATTACATGAATTAAGACTGAAAAACTAAGAAATCAAGGATTTAAAATAGAGGTTAGGGCTTGAACTTAAGAGAGGTAAGAATAGGGATTTGAGGGGTCAATTGAACTCTGATTCTTGTGATTTTGATATGTATGGACTCGTGTGAAGATAAGGAATCCGTCAATGTGAAAATTTTTGAGTTTCAAAAAGTGGGCTCGAGGCTCGGGTTTTTGCAAATTTTGGGATTTTTGATGTTTTTCGATTATTTTGATTGGGTTATGTTACCTTAGCCTATTGTGATGTATTCGTTTTGGTTTTGGTCAGATTCGACGCGCGAGGAGGCCGATTTGAGAGGCAAGGGCTTAGCGCGCTAGAGTTTTGACCGACTTGAGGTGAGTAATGATTCTATATGATGTCCTGAGGGTTTGAAACCCCGGATTTGCACAACGTAGTGCTATATTAAGGTCAAACACGCGCTTAATGACGAGCGCAGGGTTGTTTACTATTGGGGATTGTGACTTGGTCCGTCCCTATTGATGTTTTTACCGCGTATTTAATTAAGACTTGTTTGTTATCATCATGATTTGGGCTTATTGCCATATTTGGGTTTCGTGCCGACTATTTGAATCCTTCGTGGACTTTTATCACTGCTTCCTCACTATTTTGACATATTACTTGAACTCAGTCCTATTGATTAAAATTTTTTTACAAACTCAGCCACTTTTACTTGAATCTTGAGACTTAAATGATATTTCCAATGTTGTTTGGGCTGAGCACTACTGTTTTACTGATGCCCGAGAGGCTGGTGATATTTTATGGACTGAGTAAGGCCAAGGGCTATATGTGAGGATATGCTGAGTGATATGAGATACTTTATATGCCACGAGGTGGCTTTAGTGATAGGAGGTCGAGTGATGTGAGGCCGAGTGCCGAGTGATGATGCCACGAGGTGGCTTGATATAGCGCTTGGGCCGTAAGGGGCCCCTCCGGAGTCTGTACACCCACAGTGAGCGCGGGTACCCATATGAACTGAGAGTGAGCCTGAGGGGCTGATACTATGCTGAGTGATTGATACTGAGCCTGAGGGGAAAATTTCTACTTATTATTTACCTGTTGTTTTGCCTGATTTACCTGTTGTTTTTTTTAAAGAAGTTTTCATTTGATTCTTCACGGTTTTACTGCTTTAAGTGATTTACTGCCTGATATAGAACTGCCTTATGCCTTTATGTGTTTTTATGCTTTCAGTCATTATATATAACTATTACTCCCTGGGTCGGAGTACTCACATTACTCCATGCATCATGTGTGCAGATTTAGGCATAGCAGAGTCCACTCCTGAGCGCTGATCCTTCCAGACCAGGCAGTGATTTGGAGATTACGAGGGACGTCCGCAGCCCCGTGTCTCCCCTATCCTCTATTATTTATGTTTTCTTCAGATTATTGTATTGGACTTCGTACTTTGTAGATTGATAGCAGATTCTGTAGTAGCTCATGACTTGTGACACCTTGGTTTGAGCTGTGTTGGGATGGTTTCCTTTTGTTATTATCGTTGTTTCTGCAATTATGGTCATAACAATCATGTTTTAGACTTGTTTATGTTAATTAACTGTAAAAAGAGGTGTTTCATTTGCTTTGGCTAGCCATGTCTTCACGAGAGGCGCCATCACGACCGGGTTCGGGAATTTGGTCATGACAAGTTGGTATTAGAGCCTAGGTTACATAGGTCTCACGAGTCATGAGCAGAATTAGTAGAGTCTCACGAATCGGTACGGAGACGTATGTATTTATCCTTGAGAGGCTACATAACCTTTAGGAAAAACTTCATCTTCTTGAAATTTTTGTCGTGCGAACTTGTTGATCCGAGTACTAAACTTCTCTTTATTCTATTCTCTCATAGATGGTGAGGACTCGCGCTACCGGACGAGACAGACAACCACCAGTACCACCCATTGAGGCCACCAGAGGTCGGGGATGCGGTCGCGATCGTGGTTGTAGCAAAGGCAGAGCAGCAAGGGCAGCGCCTGTTGATCCACCAGTTGCCCTAACTCAAGATCAGGCTCCCTCAGCACCAGTTCAGGCACCAGTTGTGCCCATCGTGATTCCGGGTCTTCTGGAGGACTTGGCATAGATCTTGACAGTTTGCACTGGCCTGGCTCAGGCAGTTTCAGCCACCACAACAGCAGTTACTTCACAGGCCGGGGGAGGCAATAAAAACCCCCATTGCCCCACACCTGAGCAGGTGGTGCAGGGACTACAGATGTCGGAGGCACCTCCAACTCAACCGGTTTCACCAGTACAGGAATTCAGGGTTCCAGTTATGCCGGATGATGAGCAGCGGCATCTTGAGAGGTTTGGTAGACTCCAGCCTCCGCCATTGAGTGGTGCCGAGGGCGAGGACGCCCAGGGATTTCTAGAAAAATGTCAGCGTATGCTCCGTAAAAAGAGGATTCTTGAGTCTAGTGGTGTGGCATTCACCACCTTTCCATTTTTTGGGGCTGCCTTCACTTGGTGGGAGGCGTATGAGAGACGTAGGCCTATTAGTGCAGCGCCCCTTACTTGGCAGGAGTTCTCCACTCTCTTCTTGGAGAAGTATGCACCGCAGTCCCGCAGAGAGGATCTGCGCAGGCAGTTTGAGTGGTTGAGATAGGAAGATATGACCGTGTCCCAGTATGAGATGAGGTTTTCAGAGTTGGCTCATCATGCCGTTTGGATGGTTACGACTGACTGTGAGAGGATCAGGAGATTTGCTAATGGCCTTAACTACCATCTCCGCATCCTTATGACTAGAGAGAGAGTATTAGGTGCTACATTGGAGGAGGTGGTTGATATAGCTCGAGATATTGAGGCGGTTTGCCGTCAGGATTTAGGGGAGAGGGAGGCCAAGAGGCCTCATGGTTCTAGCAATTATAGTGGTGCTCCTTCGAGGGGCCAATTCCAGCATGGTAGAGGTCGTTCTTTCAGGCCCGCTTAGTCGTCCCATCCCAAGTATCATGGGGAATCTTCAGGTCATGGTTATCATGGTTCTCAGCAGGGTCAGCCTTCACTCAGCGCCCTTCCATCTCAGAGTTCATCTCGTGCTCCATTTGTTCAGGGTTATTCTAGGCCGAGTGCGTCAGCTAGTCACTCCAGTGCAAGGGGTTCCTTTCAGTCCCATTCTCCAGCACCTGAGAGTTGTTTTGAGTGTGGAGAGTTTGGACATGTGTGGAGGCAGTGTCCTCATCGTGCTGCTAGCTCATCTCAGCAGAGAAGTCATCCCTCGTCTTCTGATCCAGTTTCTTCAGCACCCGCCCATCTAGCTAGGGGTGGGGGTCAGGCAGCCAGGGGTCACCCTGGAGGTGGAGGTCGATCAGGCGGTGGACAGGCTCGTTTTTATGCTATTCCAGGTAGGACAGATGCCATTCCCTCAGATTTTGTCATTACAGATATTGTTTCAGTCTGCGACAGATATGCCTCTGTCTTATTTGATCTCGGTTCCACCTATTCTTATGTGTCCTCATATTTTACTCATCATTTGGGTATGTCCTGAGAGTGTCTTGCTTTACCTGTTTATGTATCTACCTCGGTAGGCGATACTATTATTATAGACCACATGTACCGATCATGTATGGTGACTATTGGGGGTCTGGAGACCCGAGTTGATCTATTGTTATTGAGCATGGTGGGCTTTGACATTATTTTGGGCATGGACTGGTTATCTCCGTGTCATGCTATTCTAGACTGTCATGCTAAGACAGTCACTTTGGCTATGCCGGGTGTACCGAGGATCGAGTGGCATAGCGTGATTGATTATGTTCCTAGTAGAGTGATTTCATTCTTAAAGGCCCAGTGTATGGTTGGGAAGGGTTATCTTTCATATTTGGCATTTGTGAGGGATGTTGGAGCCGAGACTCCTAGCATTGATTTTGTTCCAATTGTGAGGGAGTTTTCTAATGTATTTCCTGCAGACCTGTCGGGCATGCCACCGGACAGGGATATTGATTTTGGTATTAACCTGGTGCCGGGCACTCAGCCCATTTCCATTCTGCCATATCGTATGTAACCAACAGAGTTGAAAGACTTGAAGGATCAGCTTCAGGAACTCCTAGATAAGGGGTTCATTCGGCCTAGTGTGTCATCGTGGGGTGAATTGGTTCTGCTTGTGAAGAAGAAGGATGGCACAATGAGAATGTGCATTGACTACAGGCAATTGAACAAAGTAACAGTGAAGAACAAGTATCACATGCCTCGTATTGATGATTTATTCGACCAGCTTCAGGGAGCGAGGGTAGTCTCCAAGATTGATCACCGTTCGGGCTATCACCAGTTAAAGATCAGGGATTCAGATATTCTTAAGATTGCCTTCAGGACTAGATATAGTCACTATGAGTTTCTTGTTATGTCTTTTGGGCTGACCAATGCCCTAGCGGCGTTCATGCATTTGATGAATAGTGTATTTCAGCCTTATCTAGATTCATTCGTTATTGTTTTCATTGATGATATTCTGGTGTATTCGAGTAGTTAGGAGGAGCACGCGTAGCATTTGCGAGTGGTATTGCAGAGATTGAGGAAGGAGAATCTTTATGCAAAGTTCTCCAAGTATGAGTTTTCGCTCAGTTTAGTGGCTTTCTAGGGACATGTAGTATCTAGCGAGGGTATTCAGATCGATTCGAAGAAGATAGAGGTAGTTCAGAGTTGGTCTAGACTGTCCTCAGCCACAGAGATTCGTAGTTTCCTTGGTTTGACGGGTTATTATCGCTGGTTTGTTTAGGGATTTTCCTCTATAGCATTGCCCTTGACCAAGTTGACTCAGAAGGGTGCTCCATTTGTATGGTCGGACGAGTGCGAGGAGAGCTTTCAGAAGCTCAAAACAGCTTTGACCACAACTCCAGTATTGGTTTTTCCATCAGCTTCAGGTTCTTCTACAATGTATTGTGATACTTCGAGAGTTAGGATTGGTTGTGTATTGATATAGGAGAGTAGAGTGATCGCTTATGATTCTCACTAGTTGAAGCCCCACGAGAAGAACTACCCTGTTCATGATTTGGAGTTGGCTGCCATAGTTCATGCATTGAATATTTGGAGGCATTACTTGTATAGCGTATATTGTGAGGTATTCACTAATCAACGCAGTCTTCAGCATTTGTTCAAGCAAAAAAATCTTAACTTGAGGCAGGGTAGATGGTTGGAGTTGCTTAAGGATTATGACATTACCATATTATATCATCCGGGAAAGGCCAATGTAGTGGCCGATGCCTTGAGCCGAAAGGCGGTGAGTATGGGGAGTTTGGCGTACATTCCAGTTGGGGAGAGACCCTTTGCAGTTGATGTTCGGGCTTTAGCCAATCGGTTTGTGAGATAAGATATTTCGGAGCCCAGTCGAGTGTTGGCTTGTGTGGTTTCTCGGTCTTCCTTATATGATCACATCAGAGAGCGCTAGTATGATGATCCGCATTTGCTTGTCCTTAAGGACAGGGTTCAGCATGATGATGCCAAAGACGTGACCATTGGTGAGGATGGTGTGTTAAGGATGCAGGGCCGGATTTGTATGCCCGATGTGGATGGGCTTCGGGAGTTGATATTGGAGGAGGCCCATAGCTCGTGGTATTCCATTCATCCGGGTGTCGCAAAGATGTATCAGGATTTGAGGCAGCACTATTGGAGGGGAAGAATGAAGAAAGATATTGTAGGATTTATGGCTCGGTACCTTAAGTGTCAGCAGGTAAAATATAAGCATCAGAGACCAGGTGGCGTACTTCAGCGGATGATTATTCCCGAGTGGAAGTGGGAGAGAGTCACTATGGATTTTGTGAGTGGTCTTCCTCGAACTTTGAAGAAGTTCGATTCGATTTGGGTGATTGTAGATCGGCTGACCTAGTCCGCGCACTTCATTCCGGTATGTACTACCTATTCTTTGGAGCGGCTGGCATGGATCTTTATCTGGGAGATTGTTCGAGTTCATGGTGTTCCAGTGTCTATTATTTCAGATGGAGGTACTCATTTTACTTCTCAATTTTGGAGGACTTTTCAACGAGAGTTGAGTACACGGGTGGAGTTGAGCACAGCATTTCATCCTCAGACGGACGGGCAGTCCGAGCCTACTATTTAGATATTGGAGGACATGTTGCGTACCTATGTTATTGATTTTGGAGGTTCTTGGGATGAGTTCTTGCCACTTGCAGAGTTCACCTACAATAACAGTTATCAGTCGAGCATTCAGATGGCTCTGTATAAGGCGTTGTATGGTAGGTGGTGTAGATCTCCAGTTGGTTGGTTCGAGCCCAGCGAGGCTAGGCTATTGGGGACAGATTTAGTTCAGGATGCCTTAGAGAAGGTGAAGCTAATTCAGGAGAGGCTTTGTACAGTGCAGTCGCGTCAAAAGAGTTATGCGGACCGGAAGGTTCGATATGTGTCTTATATGGCTGGTGAGAAGATCTTGCTAAAGGATTCACCCATGAAAAGTGTTATGAGGTTTGGAAAGAAAGGGAAATTGAGTCCGTGGTTTATTGGACCTTTTGAGATACTTAGGAGGATTGGAGAGGTGGCTTATATGCTTGCTTGCCACCTAGTTTGTCAGGCGTGCATCTGGTGTTTCATGTTTCTATGCTCCGGAAGTATGTTGGGGACCCGTCCCATGTTTTGGACTTCAGCACAGTTCTGTTGGATGATTATTTGACCTATGATGTGGAGCCAGTAGCTATTTTGTGTTGTCAGGTTCGAAAGTTGAGATCAAAGGATATAGCTTTGGTGAAAGTGCAGCGGAGAGGTCGGCCCATGGAGGAGGCTACTTGGAAGATCGAGCGGGAAATGCGGAGCCGATATCCTCACCCATTTTAGGCTTTAGGTATGTTTCTTGACCCGCTCGAGGACAAGAGTTTGCTTGAGTTATGGAGGATGTGACGAGCCGACCCGTCGTCTCATGGGTTACCACTCTGTTTTCCCTATTTTCTGCCTCTTTATGCTTCATTATGAGTGTCTTGTGTGATCGAGTTGGCTTGCATTGAGTTTAGAAGGAAATGAGACACTTAGTCTCTTTAAGGAAGGCCTAGTTTAGAAAAGTCAACCGGACATTGACTTATGTGTTAGAGGGCTCGGATATGAATTCTGATGATTCGGTTAGCTTCGGGGGATGATTTACGACTTAGGAGTGTGATCGGAAGTGATTTTGGAGGCCCGGTGTAGAATTAGGTTTGAATTGGCGAAGTTGGTATTTTGACGATTCCGGTTGATAGGTGAGATTTTGATCCGAGGTTCGGAATAGAATTCCGAGAGTTGATGTAGCTTTTTTATGTGATTTGGATGTGTGTGTAAAATTTCAGGTCATTCGGAGGTGATTTGGTTGGGGGTTTTATCAAATGGGTGTTTCGGAAATTTTGGAAGAACTTAGGCTTGAATTCGATCTAATTTGATGGTTTTGGTGTTGTTTGAAGTGTTTTGATGATTGGAACAAGTTTGAATGAGGTTTTAGGGTGTGTTGGAACTTTTGGTCGAGGTCCCAGGTACTTTTGCTGTTGCTGGTATTTTCGCACCTACGGCTTGGGGACCGCAGGTGCGGTGTCGCAGATGCGGGGTGGAAGTCGCAGAAGTGGAAGGCAAGGGAAATTCTAAGACCGCAGATGCGGATAGGGAACCGCAACTGCGGAGCTGCAAATGCGGCTATAAAACCGCAGATGTGGTCAGGCTGGACTTAAGGAATTTTGCAGATGCGGTAGGTGGCCCGCACCTGCGAAGACGCAGATGGGGTTAGGAGACCGCAGAAGCGGTTTAGAGGCTTTAGTGAATTTTTGTAGAAGCGGATGGATGAACCGCAGAAGCAAATTTTGGGACCGCATATGTGGAAAGGTCTAGGCAGACCTTATTTGATATTTCATTTTGCAACTTTGGGTTATTTCACCATTTTTGCCTTCGACCTTGGAGCTTTTTGGGCGATTATGAAGAGGGAAATCAAGGGACTTCGTTGAGGTAAGGATTTTTGAACCAAAAACACAACCCTAAGGTGTTATTACGTGAATTAAGACTGAAAAACTAAGAAATCTAAGGATCTAAAATGGAGGTTAGGGTTTGAACTTAAGAGAGTTAAGAATAGGGATTTGAGGGGTCAATTGAACTCCAATTCTTGTGATTTTGATATGTATGGACTCGTGGCAAGATAAGGAATCCGTCACTATGAAAATTTTTGAGTTTCGAAAAGTGGGCCCGGGGCTCGGGTTTTTGCAAATTTTGGGATTTTTGATATTTTTCGATTATTTTCTATTAGGTTATGTTCCCTTAGCCTATTGTGACGTATTCGTTTTGGTTTTGATCAGATTCGACATGCGAGGAGGCCGATTTGAGAGGCAAGGGCTTAGCGCGCTAGAGTTTTGGCCGACTTGAGGTGAGTAATGATTCTATATGATGTCCTGAGGGTTTGAAACCCCGGATTTGCACAACGTAGTGCTATATTGAGGTCAAACACGCGCTTAATGACGAGCGCAGGGTTGTTTACTATTGGGGATTGTGACTTGGTCCGTCCCTATTGATATTTTTACCGCGTATTTGACTAAGACTTGTTTGTTATCATCATGACTTGGGCTTATTCCCATATTTGGGTTTTGTGCCTACTATTTGAATCCTTCGTGGACTTTTATCACTGCTTCCTCAATATTTTGACATATTACTTGAACTCAGTCCTATTGATTAAAAAATTTTTACAAACTCAGCCACTTTCACTTGAATCTTGAGACTTAAATGATATTTCCAATGTTGTTTGGGTTGAGCACTACTATTTTACTGATGCCCGAGGGGCTGGTGATGATTTTTGGACTGAGTGAGGCCGGCGGTTATATGTGAGGATATGCTGAGTGATATGAGATACTTTATATGCCACGAGGTGGCTTGAGTGATGGGAGGTCGAGTGATGTGAGGCTGAGTGCCGAGTGATGATGCCACAAGGTGGCTTGATATAGCGCTTAGGCCGTAAGGGGCCCCTCCAGAGTTTGCACACCCACATTGAGCGCGGGTGCCCATACGATCTGAGAGTGAGCCCAAGGGGCTGATACTATGCTGAATGATTGATACTGAGCCCGAGGGGTAGATTTCTACTTACTATTTACCTATTGTTTTACCTGATTTACCTATTGTTCATTTTTTAAGAAGTTTTCATTTGATTCTTCACAGTTTTACTGCTTTAAGTGATCTACTGCTTGATATAGAACTGCCTTGTGCCTTTATGTATTTTCATGCTTTCAGTCATTATTTATAATTATTACTCCATGGGCCGGAGTACTCACATTACTCCTTGCACCGTATGTGCAGATTCTGGCATAGCAGAGTCCGCTCCTGAGCGTTGATCCTTCCAGACCAGGCAGTGATTTGGAGATTACGAGGTAGTTGTTGACGTCTGCAGCTCTGTGTCTCCCCTATCCTCTATCATTTATGTTTTCTTCAGACTATTGTATTGGACTTCGTACTTTGTAGACTGATAGCAGATTCTGTAATAGCTCATGACTTGTGACACCCCGGTTTGGGCTGTGTCGGGATGGTCTCCTTTTGTTATTATCGTTGTTTCCGCAATTATGGTCATATCAATCATGTTTTAGAATTGTTTATGTTAATTAACTGTTAAAAGAGGTGTTTCGTTTGCTTTGGCTGGCCTTGTCTTCACGAGAGGCGCCATCACGACCGGGTTCGAGAATTGGGTCGTGACAGTTCATTGTATAAGAATTCTATTTCAGAAGAATTTTAGATGTTATTATTCATGGTTGTTATTCCGTAATTAATTGGCTTACCTAGTCCTTAAGACTAGGTGCCATCACAAAACCCAACGGAGGGGAAATTGGGTTGTGACAACCACCAAGCATGAGGTAAGTAATTTATGCTAGTTTTGAGTTAAATACATGATGAGATATGGATTTGGACATGGAAATTTGTAGAAAACTTGGGATTTGAGGGAAAACCTAGAAAAATGATATTCTTGGAATTTGACCATGATTTTGTGTATGGAATTAAGGGTAAACCTTATCTTTGAAAATTTATGGAATCCGGGTACATGGGCCCGAGGGCGTTTTTGTCAACTTATCGATCGGGGTTAGGAATTGTAATAAATTGGATCATTAGGAGTAATTGAGTATATATTAATGGATTTGTATTATTATTGGCTAGCTTTGGAGCTGTGTTCATCGATTCGAGTCTTCGGAAGAGCGTGGAATGCCGATTATGGATCTTCGGAGCAAAGTGAGTCTCCTTTCTAACCTTGCAAGAGGGAATTGTCCCCATAGGTGAATTAACTAGTCATGTGCTCCTATTTGTGGGGGCTAAGTATGCACGAGGTGATGGGAGTCTGTGCGTTCTATTATGTTATTGTCCAGGTAGTCTAGGACCCTAAAGCATGATGTACTTGGAATATTTGTAATGTTAATGACAGTTTGAATTGCTTAAATCCTATCAAATTGGTAAATGAATTTATAAAAGGATTAAACTTCATTTTTCTTCAATCGTTAAAATATAATTGGCTTTACTTGGATAAAGGTTCCCCGATAAATTCTTAATTTGTTTTTTGAGCATGTATCTCTATATGTACCTGCGTCGCATGTAAGGTTCACGAGCAGGATGATTATTTATTTAAATTTAACTGTGTCACATATATGGTTCGCAAGCGGGGTAATAGATGCTTCTATGGTTTGCGCCGGTCGACCCTCGGCAATGCACATTTTATATTTATGTTGAATCGGGACGTACGACCTTGGCTTGCGCATGCTTGTAATGCTGCCTTGAACTTATTAAAGTTGTTATTGCCTTTTTCTAGCTTGATAATATTTGTATAAATGATGAAAAGATATTTGGAAAATTTCCTATAAAAGAAATAATTGTTTACTTGTTTCATTCTATTTGATTAAAAATCATGTTTATGAAAATCCACGATTTAAATGTATTATGGATATCACTTTATTGGACCACTAGTAAGTGTCGAAGTCGACCTCTCGTCTCTACTTCTTCGAGATTAGACGGGATAGTTACTGAGTACACGTTATTTTCGTACTCATGCTACACTTGCTGTGCATTTTTGTTGTACATGCACATATACTTCTAGTGGCCTAGTGGGTGTAGCAGCTTGGATGATGGAGGGACTAGGTGAGTTGCATTACGCGAGGCGACCCGCAGCTGGTATAGTCTCTTTCAGTATATTGTATTTACTTTCTGTCCAAATTGTATCTCAGACGGATGTTGTGTTGTATAGTTTCTTAGAAATAGCTCATGCAGTTGTGACACCGGATTCTGGGATGTTTATGGGATTATTTAGAATTTTAAAAGTTGTTAAATGTTTCATTTTCTATTTAGTGAAATTTATTACGTGTTGCCTAAATGTACAAAAGAGGTGATCTCGAAAATTTTAAAACGATAATTTAATTAAATAATTAGTTGGCTTGCCTGACAGCGGTATCCGGTGCCATCATGACCCTTAGTGGATTTTGGGTCGTGACAATATGGTATCAGAGCACTAGGTTCCCTTAGGTCTCACGAGTCATGAGAAAGTCTAGTAGAGTCTCGCGGATCGGTACAGAGACGTCTGTACTTATCTTCGGGAGGCTGCAGGGCTGTTAGTAGTACTTCCCTTCTTGATCCCTCATCGTGCGATTTGATTCCTTGAGGCTTTTTCCCTTGTTTCCTTCCTACTCAATCTTACGTGATGTGAACCTCTAGTTATAAATCGAGAATTGAAGGAGTGTAATGGTACTACAGATGTGGTGCGGGATATTTCTCCCGGTATAGTTGGCATGACTATTGTCATCGCTTATGGAATGATATTCTGTCATTTCAGCTTAGTAGCGGTACTTATGAGGGCTCTGAGGCTAGGCACCACTTGCCATGATATTATGAATGATTGTTACGCAGTATTGATGTGATGGTAGGATGTTTGCCTACGTGTCGGGGTAATGAACGATTTGAAGGGAGGTTTACTCAGTGCATGATTTAGAGATTCACTAATTGTTCCCGGCAAGAGAAAAGCAATTGGCCTATGAATGTCCAGATTAAGGGTGATAGAGTAACGAGACTTGTTAATTTCGGGCGTGGTGGAATTTTTCATTTATGATGAGGTGTCGTTGTCTTTGTTGAATGTACTAAGTTCGCCGGCGTTATGGTATTCTGCAATTCGCTTTTGGGGCTGGATATTGGAAAATAATATTGGAGAAATGGTTGTTAGAGATTGCGGGGTGCGATGGTTCAGGATTTGATGTGTATTCCTATTATTGACGACTCGAGAAAGTTAACCTTCAGAAAGGTTTAAAAGTGAGTAGCGGTCTGTTGGTTCAAATGCTACCAAGAACATTTTGATCTAAGGCATTAGCTGAGAAGCAAAGGAGGAGAAATGACATGTGGGAAGTGTCATGCGGGGTTTAACCCTCCAGAAGGCCAGGTGTAAGAGGTGGAGGTCGAGTAGTCTCTTAAAGAAGTGAGTCTGCCCAAAGGGGGAGAGTGGTAGAGCAGTGTGTGGATTCAGTGGCTGGGTCAACGGACTTGATTTGAAGTGTGGACTATTATGCGGTAGGAGATTTGATATGGCAAAGAAGGGTTGTTGAATATGAAGGAGGGTGCAACCTAACTTTGAATTAGAAGGATGTTGTCGCACCTTTAATTGATGTCCACGAGTAGTGAATGGACTTGTGCAGCTAGAAAGCGAGCTCGGGCTCAAGTGGTTATTCCCTGTGAACAAGTTAACGGTCGCATGGTTGGCGAAGCTTCTGTGAATAATTCTAAAAGTTATACCGCAAGTAGATCGGTTGTGCGAATGTGGTTGATGATTCATAGTATAAAAAGGGGGTTTTGCAGAAAGATTCCGAGAATTTTTGCGGTCGATTGCGCATGGTTATTTCAATAAGAGATAAAGAATATTGGTGAATTCCAGAAATGGTGTATCAGTGGATTCAAGCTAAGTGGGAGAGTCCCACCGCGTATGATTGGGTTGCATGGTTAAATACTTGCAAGGTTTCTAGTTATTAGCATATTGATGGGATATGTCCACAATGGGAAAAGAACATAAGTGGTAATTCGAGCAAAGGAATTGTTAAAAAGGTGTGCTACGGTTAGCCTTATTGGCTCATGACCATACTTGAGGAAGGATTCAGGATTTATGCCTCGTATAAGTGTGATTTTCAAGGGAAGAGATTTTGTCGGGTACTCCGTCGAGAGGGTATCCTTGTGCTAGAAGAATCATGGAGTTGATTATATTCGGGCCAAGTGAGAGCGGGTGGCCCTCAGCAACGGTCCTAGTGGATTCAATGGGGTAAAGTGTGGCGCCTAATGATTTTGAGCCTATAGGTACTATTAAGAATCAAGCTTTGTAGCAGCTTATGAGAAGGTGCCCAGAATTTTCTATGATGCTTTGACCTGCAGTGTAGCGCTTGGGGGTCTGAAATGGTTTGTGGGATTTGAGATAGAATGGTCTCATAATTCAAGGTCACTCGGGATGAGTGCGGATGGAGTGTGTTATTTGTTGAATGGGGTTATTATTTATAAGGCAATCAAGGATAAATTGGAAGAAGATAGACTAGTTAACCATAGTGAATTTGCATATTGGTGGTAGTAATCAGTTCCTTCAGCAAACTATGCAACTGATTGTGACAGTACATGTGAGGCTTGTCGGCCGCCATAATTGATGTTATTCAGGAGTATTCCACTATTATGGAATGTTATGTGTGGGCGGAGCCTGGAAGGGTTATGGTGGTTTAGACCACTACTTAGAGATTGGCATATCCTGCGGTTATGAGAATTTACCGGTGTATTGCAA
Source organism: Nicotiana glauca (assembly GCA_026770625.1). NCBI lineage: Eukaryota > Viridiplantae > Streptophyta > Magnoliopsida > Solanales > Solanaceae > Nicotiana > Nicotiana glauca. The sequence goes on from MU716287.1 coordinate 28,955, forward strand.
TGTTTCTCCGAAAGTAAGTTAAGTGAAAAGTTTTTATTTGATGAAGTGTTAATCTAATTGTGGTTCCGGAGACATGATAAAAATTAAGTTCTATCGTGTATTGGCATGTTGGGTGCAGAGGGCGGTATGGAATTCGAAGTGAGGATCAAGGTTGCAGTTCAGTGTTGGCAAAGATGTCATGAGCTCGGACGAGTAGGGAAGGAGTTTCGATGTTTAAAGCAAGCTGGTACTATCTTCAGCGTCACCTGAGATCAGTGTTTTTTGAAAAGGCCTTTAATCCTAGTTAAGGATCCTTGATCGTTTTTCCAGCGTGAGTACGGCCGGCGGTTTGGATGAGCAAACCTGTTATCTCTTACGGAAGGTTGTGGAGGCGTGCCCCGCGGAAAGGTTGTATAAGTGTGACATGTAGTCACTTGATTGGTTGAAGGAGTAAACCAGGTATGAAGATTGTGGTGATATCGTTGATTTGAGAATTGATGCCTGGAGGGCACTTGCTTTACTGAGTTGTGGACTGCGGATGATTACTCCGGTTATGATGGTTGTTCTTATGTGTTATGAGAGAAAGGGGAGTTATTATGGACCTTTGAAAGGTAATGATCCTAGTTCAGTGCGACCAGAATTAGCTTGAGGTCTGTGGATGGATTCAAATGTGAATATGGTCTTTTTATCAGGCTAGATGAGTTTATTTCAGTAATGCGCTCCTTATGGACAAGTATCTGGGGTGTTATTTCATCGCTAGTTATTTAATGTAATGATACATTGTGCCGTGTGAGTTGTGAGACGGCTTGGTGAATTGCTTATGTGTTGAGGTTTCGCGTAGAGATGGTCATATGAGCGAAATGGCTCTTGAGATTCAGATCGTATCTCGCATCTGGGTTGTGCTTGAGTTTTTAGCTTATAGCGCTATATGTTCCCTCAGGGATGGTATTATACACTCAGCATGCTTATGACCGATATTCGGTATTTTGTTGTAATGAGCAATTTAGCTCGATGTGCATCTCCTTAGGTGAGTGTTATGTGTGGATCAGGTGGCACGCCGCCATGGGTATGTTGTTTGAATCGGGTTGCATGCCGCAACAATATGATGTTGAGTACAGTTCCCTATATCGGTTTCTGAGTGTGTTGTTTCCTATTTTTCTGAGGAAAATCCATATTAGCTGTGTGCCTGCATCGCATGTATGATTCGCGAGTGAGGTGTCGGTTCAATTATGTTGACCGCGTCGCATGTATGATTCGTGAGTGGGGCAATCGAATTTCCTTTTTAGAGTTCATTTTCCTTTTGTATCGCGTTCGAATTGGTAGCCTATTGGCACATTGTGGCATCATATGAGATTTTTTATCATGCCCGAGGTGGCTTATTGCCTGAGAAGTTTGGACTAGGTGAGACGAGATCATTGGATTCAGTATCACTGCAATTTGATTATATGAAGTATATTAAGGAGCTAAGACCATTATTCGGCTCAGAATGAGGTGATGGTGCTTGCCACGAGTATAGACCCAATGATTGTTGATTCGGCAGTAAGGTATGCATTTCTACACACTTCTTCCATCGTAGCGGTATTGTAATAGTTAGACAAGATCTATGTAGGTCATGAGTTGCAGTGGGAGCATCAGATTCGTGGAATTTCGAATTTTTTTTATCAGAGAATGTTATTGTGGTCTTGTGAGTAAAGTGGTGCAAATTGTGAATTCAGCTAAGGTACGTAGTTAGGTTTTGATGTTGCGTGTAGTTATAGATATGGTGAGTGTATGTTGGAACAAACCTGACAGAGAATTCCAGATGAAGGAATTGGGCTCTGAATCTTATTTGCTTAAGTGAAAAAGGATATCTTCATATTGATCGAGCTAGGGTGCTCAGCTGAGTTGTGGTAGCACAGGGAGGTGCTCGAGGTGTTAAACAGTGACTTCGGACAACCCCGGCATAGCTCTTAGCACATTCGAGGACGAACGTATGTTTAAGTGGGAGAGAATGTAACGACCCGATCGGTCGTTTTGAGCCCTAGCACGCCGTTCAGCAATTTGAGTCCATGAGCATCTTCATTTCAGGTATTATGACTTGCACGCGTGGTCGTAATTGAACTTCGGGAAGTTCGGAGTTGATTTGGAAAGAAAATTCTCATTTCGGAAGCCTTAAGTTGAAAGGATTATCTAAGATTGAAATTTTGAGTAAACGACCTCGGAATCAGGATTCGAAGGTTCCAGCAGGTTCGTATGATAATTTCGGACTTAGGCGTATGTCAGGGTCAGGTTTTAGATGACCCGGGAGCGTTTTGGTGCCTATTGTGAAAGTTAGCATTCTGGAAGAAATTTCATAAGTTTGGGTTGAAGCGCATTTCGGTGTTATCAATATCCGTTTGGGATTCCGAGTCTGGGAGTAGCTCCGTATGGTGATTCTGGAGTTGGGAGCACGATCGGAAGCGAATTCGGAGGTCCGTGGGTTATTTTGGAGTCATTTGGCTAAAGATAGAAATTTTAAGGTTTTTGAGAAGTTTGACCGGAAGTGAAATTTTTTATATCGGGATCAGAATCCAATTACAAAAGATGGAGTAGGTCCGTAATGTCGAATATGATTTGTGTGCAAAAACTTGAATTCAATCGGACGTGATTTGATAGGTTTAAACATCGAAAGTAGAAGTTCGAAATTCTAAAGTTCATAAAGCTTGGATTGGAGGCTGATTCGTAGTTTTAGCATTGTTTGAGATGATTTGAGGGCTCGAGAAAGTCCATAACGTACTGGTTGGCATAATTGGTTGGGGTCCCGGGGGCCTCGGTTGGATTCCAGGTGGTTAACGGATCGAAATCCAAATTTTGGAGATAGCTGAAGGGGTCTAGTTGCTGGTATTACTGCTTCTGCGGAGGGTTCACCGTAGAAGCGGCCCCGCAAAAGCGAGGAATTGAACCGCAGATGCGGTCATTTTGCCGCAGATGCGGTCGAAAAAGGGGAACCTGGAGGAAATCGTAGAAGCGGTAGATTGGCTCACACCTGCGGAACCGCAGAAGCGGTCAAGGGACTGTAGATGCGGAAATGCTGGAGGCAGTGAGGTTCTTTTAAATCGGGGTTGGGTTCATTTCAGCCCCATTTTCTTCCATTAGAGCCGATTTTGGAGCAACTTTAAGGTGCCATTTTCACCGCCAAGCATGAGGTAAGTAATTTATGCTAGTTTTGAGTTAAATACATGATGAGATACGGATTTGGACATGGAAATTTGTAGAAAACTTGGGGTTTGAGGGAAAACCTAGAAAATTGATATTCTTGGAATTTGACCACAATTTTGGGTATGGAATTAAGAGAAAACCATATATTTGAGTTCGTGAGTTCATGGGTAAACCTTATCATCGAAAATTTTTTAAATCCGGGCATGTGGGCCCGAGGAAGTTTTTGTCAACTTATCGATCGGGGTTAGGAAGTGATAAATTGGATCATTAAGAGTAATTGAGTATATATTAATGGATTTGTATTATTATTGGCTAGCTTTGGAGCTTTGTTCATCGATTCGAGTCTTCGGAAGAGCATGGAATGCCGATTATGGATCTTCGGAGCAAAGTGAGTCTCCTTTCTAACCTTGCAAGAGGGAATTGTCCCCATAGGTGAATTAACTGGTCATGTGCTCCTATTTTTGGGGACTACGTACGCACGAGGTGACGGGATTCCATGCGTAGTTACTATTATATTATTGTCCGGGTACTATAGATTCATGTATTTAAACCAAAATCGAGTTAGAAATACTTAATTACCCCAATTCATATGGTGAAAATTGCCTCAAAAATTGCTTCAATCCAAGCTCCAAAGCTCCAAATGTGTAAAAATCGCTGAAACTCGCGTTTTGTAATCTGTCCAGTCAAGTCACAGGTGTCAAATGCGAATTATAAATCGTAGTTGGTAACTGCGATTTGCCTCAAAACACAGCATTACTCGCCTGCCTTCAGTAAATCAATCATAACTTTTTGTACAAATGTCCAAATGATGAACGGGTTGAAGCGTTAGAAGATAGACTCAAAGACCTTTAATTTGATAGGTTTTGGATCACATAACACCTTATATATATGTATCATAAGTGTGATCTTGCGCGTGCTCCTTTGGAATTTTAGTCTATCTTGAAATTTTCCAACTTAGCTTAGACGTAGGCCTCTTCTTAGACCCCAAATCACTTATATTAATAGTCCGCTTTATACTTCATACACTTATTATCATATACAATTTTTATCCATCATATTAATAGTCCGTCTTTATATAATTAGTGTACATCAACTTTCTTAATAGCTTAAGTACTTCAAAAAAATTCCGAGGTGTTACAGGTTTTGAGGGCATTTTTGTAAACAAGATTCTTTTAGAAAGTGTGCAATGCTTTAATACATCAATTCAAACAATGCATAAGAAATATATTAGCATAACTAATACCAGCATAACTAATGCAAGCATAACTAACAACAACATTACAAATACACCATATTCAGCATTATTCTTATGCAACAAAAAAAGCGATTCGCTGAGATGAAGAAACATTACTCCTATCGGCTTCCCTGTACTCTACTATTGTAGTACAAGTAATTGATTTGATATAAACACCGATACTTTCTAGATAATGAGTATGAGTTGTGCCATGAAATCCTCCAAAAGCTCCATCTGTTCCAAACTGGAAATCAAACTCACTATCAGAACTTTCATGGCTTCCAAAAGGTCCATAAGTAGCTTTGTTTGTACCAAATGTGATTGATGTCACATAATTAGTAGGTTGAATGACTTTAGGATTAAAATCCACATAGTAACCACGTATCCAAGTGAGAAACTCTGAGGGATAATCAAGTTTAATCTGCAAAAAGGAAAATGTTCTGAGTGAGAAACTCTGAGAGTTACCTCTAGACTATAAACCTTGTAGAGATGTGGTGCAGCGGATGGGGCTGCTATTCCCTTAACCAGAGGTCTCAAGTTCGAAACTTAGTATGAAAAAATTCTTGGTAGGGAGTACTACCCAAAATGGGACCCTACACGATGTGAATGTAAATATAGTTGGGCTCAAATGCGGGTACCGGACACCGAATACATGGTGGGAAACCAAAAAAGAAGTAATTTTTTTAGAAATAGGTTCAGGAAATATTTGATATATGGCTGCCTCATTAGGATTAGTAAGGTAAGATCCATGCCCCCTTACATGTCTATTCTTTTGTGGTTTTGTTGTTTTATTATTCATAAAAAACTACTAGGCACGCCTAGTAGTATAAAATATATATATATATATATGTATGGCAGCCGGTGCACCAGCGGCAGATCTACAGCTTTAATTATGTGATACGTGAATCCATGGTGCTTCTGTCAAACTAGATATTTTATGTATATATTTTTTAGAATTTGTCCAATATTACGTATTAGCACCCATACTTTGTAGAGCTTAAATGATGAACTTGGTTCAATACTTAATTATTTACTCTAGGAAATATGGATCGATTTTCACTTAACATTTTTTTTCCTTTCTTTAGTGGTGCACCATATTCTAGAAATCTTACATCCGCATATCCGGTGCACAAGCCATCATACGTTCACATAGGATCCGAAAGGGATTGCACACAAAGAGTGTGATATAGACCGTGTAAACCGAATACGAATATTAGTGACTGCTTCTAGGACTCGAACTCGTGAAAATATAAGAAAAGAAAATATGAAAACAATGTATAATAATAAACTCAAAAACTCACTGTATCAAATTTTAAGCCTCCATCACCACCATGTTTATTGGACAAGACAAAGGATCCATTTTTTATGTATAGAAACTGAATGAAATTCACTCTTCTACCATGAGATACAAAAATCTTGACTACTTTATCTTCCTTATCATCCCATATTTCACCTTTCAATCCAATAAATGGACTAACCTTAATCATGATTATGATTTCTTATATTTAATTAGTGGAAGAAAATATTGTTTGTGGAAGGGAAAGATAAAATATATGTTCCAAGAACCTTGTGTATTTATACTGTTAATATAAAAAGAAAGAAGAGAAAGAAAGAAAGGTAGCATAGCATAGTTCAGTAAGGAATAAATCTAAAGTGGTCTTCAACTATATCAAGTTTTCTTCAAATAATACTCACAATTCCTATTTTTCGATTCTCGAGAGTCAATATTACTTAAGTTTAAAGCTAAATTAGATTATATTAATAGAATATTTTAAAATTAAAAATTTAAATATTCAAAATCATACAAAAAATATTATAATTTGTAATTGGCATTTTTGGCTTCTCGAGAGTGATATTATTAAGGAAAGCTAATCACCATCTATTATACCAAAAATATTGCTATATTTTGTATTTATTGCTTTAGTATAATCTTGATTTCCTGTCGATCAAGAATTCTAATTTGTATATCTCTTTTCTTTGAGCACTTTGCTCCTCTAATCTTGTATCACACCCAACTATTCCTTATAAAAGATAAAGCGATCGCTGCAAATATAATCCGGTATACAAGTCCGGAGTCGAATTCTCAAGGAACTAACCTATCTATCACAACTCTTAGCGATGCTAGTACAAGCTCAAACAATTTCTGAATGCAAGTTTTTTATCAATAAATATTGAAATTTATTTAACTAAAGTAAAATGATCTTAAAACTAACAATAAATATTGGAATTTGTTTATCAATAAATATTGGAATTTTATCTATTGCACTAGGTCTTGCTTAACCTTGACTTGGGCGATTTTGTTGAGTTTATTGTGACGACCCGACCCGTCGTCTCGTGAGTTACCGCCCCGTTTTTTCCTTATTGTATTGCTTTATATTTCATTATCGGTATTGGGTGCGTTAGAATTTAATTGGAGTAATTTTGATAAGAAATGAGACACTTAGTCTCTTTTAAGAAGACTTAAATTGGAAAAGTCAACCGGATATTGACTTATGAGTTAGAGGGCTCAGAATTGAATTCTGATAATTTGGTTAGCTCCGAGTGATGATTTAAGGCTTAGGAGCGCAATCGGAAGTAATTTTGGAGGTCCGGTAAAGAAGTTAGCCTATTTTGGCGAAGTTAGTATTTTGGCGATTTCCGGTTGATAGGTGAAATTTCGATCCAGGAGTCGGAATGGAATTCCGAGAGTTTCAGTAGCTTCGTTAGGTGATTTTGGACTTGTGTGCAAAATTT
>MU716294.1:4849-18383 GCA_026770625.1 Nicotiana glauca
TGAATATTGTCACTTAAATTGAAAAAACTCCCATGTATATTTTATCCCTCAGGGTAGGTACGCAAAAAGGAGGTGTGACAATACTATGTATTGACTCTCCTTAATTTTATGATATATGATCACCTCCAATTATGCCTTATAAAAAGGACAAAGAGATCGTTGCAAATATATTCCGGTTAATAAGTCCGGAGTCGAATCCCACAGAAAATTAACCTATCAATTACAACTATTGAATTCACATAAATTCACGTATTCAATTTTCAGAGATATTCAAGTAACAGATTGGGTGTTTATTAACTAAATATTACGTAATGAAAATGCAGTAATTAATAACTAACTATAAACGGTTTGTAAGCAAGAATGGGAATGATCTAAGGTCCTGATTTCCACTGTTGTCGGAATCCTTTCTGCTACGTTTTCTATAAATTTGCCTAAGTTTTCTCTATCGATCATGAGCACTCTGGCTGTCTTAAATGTCTCCCGAGCAATTACAATAATATACTAGACATATTCTCTCGAATTATGCTAGCTAGACTTAAGTACAGCTCACTTAGATCACACACAAGGTTTCGTTATCCCAAGCCCCAGCTTTAAACCCTTCGTATTGAACCCTCATATACGTTAGGAGTTATGATGTTCAACAACTACCTAAATATGAACTCTCTACCGAGTAATGCACACTAAATACGAACAGCTAATTGAGGGCCCTTCAGTCAACAACAATAAGCATATAGTTGAACAAATAGAGATAATACTATGGCAAATCTATATATTAACATAACGAGAAAATCATCCTTCAACAGGTTCCATCAAAACCCTAGATTATTAGTTTAGCTACTCATACTCATAGTGCAAATATCCAACACAATTTGCATAATTAAATTATAGAATAAGGATAAAGAGATGTAGAAATCAATGTTTCCAACTCTCAAGTAGTGTTCCACGAGCTATTCTTGCCTCCAGTTGCAAAAGTCCTTCAAAGTGGCATTTTTGGGTTTATTTATATGTTTGGGACAAGCCCTAAACGTGTAGGTCAACCTCTAGTCAAGCCAGAAAACAATTAAAACCTTCAAAACTCGGACTAAGCCTGGCATTAGGCCAAGCGTCGCCTGGATAACGTCATCCTAGGCATGGCTTTAAGCTGGCCTTGCATGGATAAAGCGTGATCTAGCTGGCTTTTGCCCGGCTTCTTCTTTTTACTATTTTCGAGCGCACTTTCGACGTTTAAGCATCTCTTTAGCTTTATTTTCATTTTCAATGCACCTACACATAAAATAGATTCTATTACGCTCAAACAAAGTGTAAATTAACATTAAATCATGTAAAACGCAAAGTTAAACCTTTGCTCGTCCTCGAGAAATCACATTACCTATATGGACACAACCTATTAAGCAATTCCCTCAACTTATTATGCCAAGAATTTTTAAAATATTTTAACCGCAAAGGCATGACATCCTCGCCTCAATAATCGATTCACAAATATCATGTTTATTCACAATTCACTTACTTACTCTAACATGGAGGTCAATAACATTACCTTTCCTTTATGAATCATGTGACCTCACCCAATCAAAGATCTTAGTTCCACACACCATGAATTTTAATAATGTAGGAACTCAAGATAGGAAAAATTCACTCGCTCTCAGAAAAAACATTCATATACCCCAAATAACGTACCATAAGCTTGCTCTTAGTGTAATACTTCACTAATCGAGTTCATTTAGTCTAAGATCAAATAGGACTTTCATTAGTTGTAATGTAGGCTGCGGGTCGGGTAGGATACATTTGGATATGAGTGACTACACCTCCCTTTAGCACTTTAATACACATAATTTAACCTTCAATCACATGCTCATGTCAAACAAAGATTTCACCTTAATTCACTATATTTCACCCCTACTTCTTTAAGCACCAATACATGAATGCCACCACCATCAGGATTTATGTATTTTTTCTTCCTTTCTTCATACACTACTGTGTATATATATATATATATATATATATAAAACCATTTTTTTTCTCTTTTCTTTCTTTTCTCTCTTTTTTATATCCCAATGGTGTTTATTAACACTTGTCTTTTTTTCATCCGGTGCACCTTTCTCCTTATTTCATTGTTCCACTCAAAAGTCAAACCACCACCTCACACTTTAACTTTTCCATAATTTATCACAATTCAAGTGCTTACGAGAGGTGAGAAGGTTCAAATATACGGTTAATTCAAACAAATGGGTACGGCTTGTAATGTGGTTACCAAAGAAACAGAATTATATGCTCAAAGGGGTTAACTACGATACATAATATTTAGGTGGATAATATATATATATATATATATATATATATATATATATATAAAACAAAGAATTGCCTATATCACTTCTCGGACTGAACAAGAATACTATTTCGCTTTGCACACACATGAGGCAAGTTCTAGACGTCAAATGTAATGTACAAAACACATGCAAAACCCACGCAGACATGGCACATAAATCATTCAGAATTTGCTCTATCCCGCCACTCGTGTCAAAGGAGTTAAGCAAATTTAAGAATCCAAGATTTAAGATATTTATCCTAGAGTCAAAAATCGAGCCTAAGCGTCTCACCAGAGTACTCACTATTCTCAAGGCATAACAAAGCTTAGAGATATTGCTGCAATTAAGTTCTTAGCCACGTGATTCCTACTCCTGAAAAAAATTTAAAACTACCGACATCCGGCTCTACTGAAAACCCTTGGAAAAGAACCACTGGCCAAAGAAAAATCAAGGAGGAATTATTACACTGCCTAAAAAATCTTTTTGGTATTTTCTTTAGACTTGCTTCCCTCAAGAAAACTATCTAGGAGATCCATCGTCGAGAAAAGTCCAACCTATTTCTGTTTTTTTTAATTTCTGCCTAAAAACAAAACAAACAAATTCTAGCAAAGTCTAGAAAATAATAACAATCTAACAACTACTAATATCTACCACTAACAAGAGAACACAGTAATAATAAAAGCAACAAAACAAATGCTAACAACTAACACAAATAAAAACAAACTAACAACTAATAATAGCTACAAGTTCTCACCCATACTTAAATTATGCATTGTCCTCAGCGTATGCACCATTTAGACAAAACAAGAAATAATATAGTAGGGTGCAAGAAAACTCCCTGGTCAAGCCGCGCCTTCGTCCTCTGACGCTCTTCACTCTTTATCATGTTCGTCCTCTTCATCATTACCATCTCCCTTATCATCTATCTGCATTGGCTCAGCCTCAGACTGCTCCGGTGTGTTAACATCTTCATTAGCGAGGAGTGTGAATCCCTCTCCTACAACAAATCAGTTGTGGTCGGGCGACCCCCTATCTGCAGTTGTATATCCATCATCCCATAAATACGGTCCATGAAATTGTCGTCACACGCATTGCGCTCAGCTCCTGTCAGAATCCCAGCCTCGCCTCTCAGCCGAAGGTTAGTGATGTTGGTTTGCCGGATGAGCTAACCAATAGTATGGTCAAATTCAGGCTCTACCTCAACCCTCTCATGTAGTAGGAACCGAGTCAGGAAATTAGGAAATGATATTCGGTCAATCCTTTTACTCGTTCTCACTTGTGCCATCTGGTGGCGAATAAGGTGAACCACATTCACCTTCTGCCCTATCATCAAGAAATATAGCACACAGGTCCTCACACGGCTTATAAATGTTTCATGGTTGCACGGTAGGAGTCGTGCATTTATCAACTTGAGCCACACCTGAGCCTCTACCTTCATCTTATTTTTGGGAAACCTCTTGTGACGATGCGTGTCCTTGTCCTGAACCCATGTAGCAGTAGAGTCGACCCCACAGAGCGTGTGTCTCAGCTCTTCATAAGTAGGCATGCGAATGAATTGCTCTAGTGGCACCATAAGAACATTTGGAGCACCTAAAAAATCACATATGGCCTTGGATGAAAACTCAATTAGGAACCCACGGATTGGAACCAACTCTTCAGTATCCAGCGGGTCAACCCTGCATAGAATTCCCTAACTAAGTTGAGGTTGATGTCCCCTGTGTTCTTAAACACATAGCTCAATCCCAGATCCTGGATGCCTCTCCAAATCGTCGAGTACTTTGCATTCACACTTCGTTCCTATATAGCCCCTCCGGATGGATATGTTTCGGCCTACAGCTCTTATACTAATCTCTCATCTGCGGAGGTATGCTGTTTATGCCAAATTCTCGTTGGCCTGGGGGTTGTGTACACATGGAAACTACAACTGCCACCGCTTGGGTACCAGTCATACTAGAGGAAGCTTCTCCCCTTTTCTATCCTTTGGAGGAGGTGTGGAGGTCGCTTTTGCTTTAGCTTGGGACGATGAAGTAGCCTTTCCCTTACTTGTGTATTTTCTTGGAGGCATCTTCATTCCTGCACAAATGAGTAATAATTAGTTAATGCTACATTACACAACACACACATCAACTCCCCTAACTTGCCAAGGTTACTCAGACTTCACCTCACATTTTCTTGACATTAGAATGAAACAACAACACATTGGCTACCCGTGATCCACCCCACACTTAAGATGTTAATGTGGTGCACGATTACATAGCACTAGATTACAAATCCCAGAGACTCGGGCTCCAAAGGGGACTAGGAACTGAACACTTGACGAGCACTAGTGCTATAAGAGTTCTTATAAACTTGAGGGATTGCCTCATCCTCCCAAATCGGCTTGGGAGATCCGCACTACCACACATTTTCACAAACTCAGCACAATTCCTTAGGGGTTTATGGGATTGGGGCACACAAACGCCATAAAGCCATGAAGAACAACCACCCTTAATGAAGCACAAGCAATAATGAAGAACAACCACCACTCAACACATGTACCAACTCAAAATTACCTAGAAAAGAGATATAATCATACCTTTGAAGCTTTGTGAGGAGTAGACTGACTTAGAATTTCGGATGAGTATGAAAAGCTAGCAAGATGAAGCTTGACCTCTATATGGATGGTAATTGTGTGTGGGTGAACATTCAATTTGTGCAATGTGTTTGTGTGCTTGTGAAATTTCTTGTAGAACTTGGTGTGTGTTGACTGAAGTAAGATTAGGGTTTTCTTGAAGAGTGTCTTAGTGAATGAGGGCGTGTTTGTGATATGTGTGTAGACCAAAATAGGATGAAATAACTTAAAGAGGGCAAAAAAAATACCTACCTGGCATTAGCCAGGCGTCGCCAGCCTAAGGCCTGGAAGACCCTGGCGTTATCCAGGCATCGCCGCCTGGCTGACCCTGGCGTTATGCAGGCAGCGCCAGCCTAAGGCCTGGCTGACCATGGTATTAACCAGGCGACACCAGCCTAAGGCCTGGCTGACCCCGACTTTAGCCAGGTGACGCCAGCCTAAGGTCGGGTTGTCTCTGGCATTTTTCGAACTTTTCATAACGTTTAAACCTTGCTCAACTCACCCAAACTCACCTGCAAACTTGTTAGTATCTAAAAATAAAAATAAAAATTCTAACTACACTAAAAAAAAAATCAACTACGAATTGGGTTGCCTCCCAACAAATACCTTAGTTAACGTCATGGCGCAATAAATACAACATACCAATGGGTTGCCTCCCATGAAGCGCCTGATTTAACATCACGGCACAATGCAGATAAGCGCATTTAAAGTATGCCCAACCTCAGAGGCTCGATCAAATGGGTCACTGACACTACCTTTGCTTTATCCATGCCCACATAATGTTTTAATCTGTGCCCGTTAACTCTGAACATGCAAGAGTCATTACTCACAGAAATCTCTACGGCACCCGTGGGGTGAATTTCAACCACACAAAAAGGCCCCGACCATCGTGATTTCAATTTGCCCGGAAATAACCTTAGTCTTGAGTTGTATAGTAATATCGTATCCCCGGGTTTAAAATTCTGCTCAATAATATTTCTATCATGTAACATCTTCATCTTGTCCTTGTATAATCTCATGCTCTCAAAATCATGATGTCTGAACTCATCAAGCTCGTGCAACTCCATTACTCTACTTGTTCCCGCGACTTCAATATCAAGATTCAACTATTTCAATGCCCACCAAGCTCTATGCTCCAACTCTACTGGTAAGTGACATGCCTTCTCAAATACCAACTTGTATGGCGACATGACGATTGGAGTTTTGAAAGCGGTTCGATAAGCCCAAAGTGCATCATCTAAATTCCTTACCCTATTTGTTCTAGTATCATTCACAGTCTTAGTCAGCATACTCTTTATTTCTCTATTCGAGACTTCCACTTGCCTGCTTGATTTTGGATGATATGGGGTGGCCACCTTGTGGCCTATATTGTAATTCTCCAACAACTTTGCAAAGGCTCAATTACAAAAGTGAGTGCCTCCGTCACTGATTATTGCTCTCGGGGTGCCAAATCGAGTGAATATGTTCTTTCTCAAAAAACCAATTACCCTCTTTACATCATTTGTAGGGAGTGTTGCAACTTCCACCCATTTGGACACATAGTCCACAGCGACGAGTATGTACTTGTTGCCATATGAGCTGACTAACGGTCCCATAAAACCAATCCTCCATATATCAAACGCTTCTACCTCCTAAATTGGGTTTATAGGCATCTCATATCGGCGGGAAATATTCCCTGTCTGTTGGCATTCATCACACCACTTAATCCATAGATGTGCATCTTTGAACAATGTTGGCCAGTAAAAGCCCGAATCCAAGACTTTTGCAGTTGTCCTTACTCCCCCGAAGTTCCCACCATATGGTGACACGTGATATGCCTGCAAAATAGAAGACTGGTCTATCTTAGGGATACATCTCCAGATCATGCTATCAACACAAATCCTGAATAGATAAAGCTCATCCCAATAATACATACGTCAACCACGAAAAAACTTTTTCTTTTGAACAGAGGAAAGGTCATGAGGAATAATACCACTCGCCAGGTAGTTCGCAATTTCTGAATACCATGGCGCTTCCTCAAGACTCGTGGCTAGTAGTTGTTCATTTGGAAAAGTTTCCAGAATCTCTTCAACCTCAACCTCAACCTTCTTTTCATCTCCTTCCATCCTAGACAAATTATCAATTACTTGGTTCTCCATTCCCTTTCTGTCACGAATTTCCAAATCACATTCTTGCAGTAGTAGCACCCATCGAATCAGGTGCGATTTTGACTCCTTATTCTCGATTATGTACCTGAGAGCAGCATGGCCAGTATGAACAATTACCTTCGAACCTATCAAGTATGACCTCAACTTGTCAAATGTGAACACCACTGCTAGTATCTCTTTCCCGATCACAGTGTAATTTAGTTGGGCTCCACTCAGCGTCCTACTTTCATATTATATTAGATGGATGATTTTATCTTTTCACTGCCTAAGAAATACTCCCACAACATAGTCACTCGCATCACACATTAGCTTAAGCGATTGCTCCCAGTCAGGGGAAACTATGATAGGTGTTGTTACCAGTCTTTCTTTATTCCTCAAAAGCTACCTTACAGTCATCAGAAAACATAAAAAGGTGATCTTTGTCAAGAAATTTACACAAGGGGTTAGCAATTTTAGAAAAATCTTTTATAAATCTCCTATAGAAATCGGCGTACCCAAGAAAACTTCTAATTGATTTAACGGAGATGGGTGATGGAAGATTTTCTATCACATCAGCCTTTGCACGATCTACCTGAATACCGTTACTTGACACTAGGTGACCCATGACTATACCTTCTTGTACCATGAAACGGCACTTTTTCCATTTGAGTACCAGATTAGTCTCGATACACGTTTTAAAAACTCTTCTCAAGTTCACAAGGCAATGATCGAATGAACTCCCCACCTCTGAGAAGTCATCCATAACACCTCCATTATCTCCTCTACCATATCTATGAAGATGGCCATCATGCACGTTCAGAATGTGGTGGGTGCGTCGCATAGGCCAAACGAAATTCTCCGAAAGGCATAGATACTATAAGGGCAGGTGAACGATGTTTTGTCTTTATCCTCCGGGGCAATCAAAATCTGATTATACCCTGAGTACTTATCCAGAAAGCAATAGTGAGACCTCCCTTCTAATATATCTAGCATCTGATCAATGAATGGATTGGGAAATGGTCCTTCTTAGTAGCCAAGTTCAACTTCCTATAATCCATACAGATTCGCCAACCTGTGACTGATCGTGTGGAGATCAGTTCATTCTTCTCATTCTTCACTACCATCATACCTTCTTTTTTTGGTACACACTGAACTGGGCTAACCATGTTGCTGTCAGAGATGGGGAATATGATTCCCGCATCTAACCACTTGATCACTTCTTTCTTTACCACTTATTTCTTATTAGGGTTCAGCCTTCTTTGATTTTCTCGGGAAGGTTTGTGCCCCTCTTCCAGTAAAATCTTTGCATACAGAAGACCAAGCCGACCCCCTTGATGTCTTCAATGGTCCACCCAATTGCAATTTTGCACTCAGTCAGTACCTGCACAAGTTGTTCTGCCTGCACATCTAACAAACTGGATGAGATAATAACAGGTAGAGTTTAGTTAGGTCCTAAGAATGCATACCTGAGATGAGACGGCAGTGGTTTTAGTTCCAACTTGGGAGGCTCTTCTATTGATGGATTAGCTGGAGGAGTTGTTCTTTCCTCTAAGTGCAAGGTCTCAAATTTGAGCTCCCTTTTCCAAAAACCTTGTCCTTTAAGAGCAAGTACGTACTCTGCTAAGTCTTCACCACTAGCTTCATCTAAGTTCATAAGACAGGCTGCTAGAAGGTCTTTAATATTCAATACCTCATCTTCCTCCTCCAAAACTACAACCACCGCATCTATTAGAGAGCAGTTAGCAAATTCACTGGGCCTCCGCATAGATTTCTGCACGTTGAATGTTATCTTTTCATCGTTTGATCTCATCTTGAGCTTTCCAGTTTCACAAAGCTCTCCTAGTGGCCAGGAACGGTCTTCCCAAAATTATGGGAATTTCCTCGTTAACCCGACAATCAAGGATGACAAAATCTGATGGGAACACAAACTTTCCAACCTGTACTAATACAACATCTAGAATCCTAGGGGGCCTCTTCATTGTTCGGTCAGCCAACTGTAGTAACATAGACGTGGGTCTAGCTCTTCCAATGCCTAATCTTTTGAAGATATCCAAGGGAATAAGGTTTATGTTTGCTCCCAGATCACACAGTGCCTTAGCAAATGCAAAGTTGCGTATTATGCACGGGATTGTGAAACTCCATGGGTTAGACGGCTTCTCAGCTATGGATCTCGTCACAACAACATTGTGTGTAACCATGGCCAAGTCTTGAAAGTTGAACTTGCGGTACATTAAGTCCTTCATCATCTTCACATAACCAGGCATCTCCTTTAAAGCATCAATCAATGGAATGCTTACCTAAATTTGCTTCAACATCTCCAAGAATTTCTTGTACTGCTCATATTTTAGATACTTGACCAATATCTGTGGGAATGGTACTGGAGGTCGCTTCTTCCCTGTGATTTAATTTTTTTTCTTGTTCAGGCACTGCTTCTACTGTCGGTTCAGGTGCAACCTCAGTCTCTTTCACAACCTCTTCTTCTTTGTTGGTGTTCTCTTACGCATGTTGTAATGTCACCTCAGTTAACCCTGCTTAATCAACTATCTTAATGGATACTAGCACAAGTGTATCTGTTGGTCTGCTTTCGCAAGCAATTTCTTGTTCCAGATCTAAGTCTCTACCATTTTGGAGACTCACTTCCATCCGCTACTTCGGGCCCTGCTCTTTTGGATTAATTTGGGTGTCTGTAAGTAAAGTCCCATAGGGACAATTATTTAGGACCGTAGAAATTGGATCTCAATATTCTTTATCGTTGATTCGTGTAAGTCTACTCTATCAGTTAGTTTTCTAGTGGAACCAATCACTTGTTGCATCATCCCCTCAAGTTTAGCAAACCCATCTTCATGTCTCATAGTCTGTTGTTGTGGAGGTCGTTGGTAAGCCTGCTGTTGATTTTGCTAGTTGTATCCTTGTTGCCTTTAGTAAGGCACATTTGACCCTGTGGTCACATAGGCCCAAGATTATTGTTGTTGTTGTACTGCTGTTGAGCTGGTCTATATTGTTGATTTTGCTGACCCCGATTCTGACCACCTGGTCTCTGCCCCTCATAGTTGGCCACATAATTCATTTTCTCCTGATATTGTTGGTTATCACCTTCAACACTCCACGAGCAGACATATGGTTGATTAATGCATGATGTACATAAACCCCTATTAGTTGCATCAACTATGTGTACCTGCTGCTTCTGGCCTGATTCATCAATCTTTTTGGTGAGGATGCTCATTTGTGTCAGTAGAGTGGCCATATTTTCAGCTATAGAGTTAGTCGGGTCTAAAGCCACTGAGTGAACCACAGGAGTGATTGGAGCATTTCTTGTCATCCATCCTTAGTTTTATGCCATCTTCTCAAGCAGGATCTTGCTTTCTCTGAATGTTTTGCTAAAAAATACTCCACCTGCTGAAGCATCAACATTGGCTTTCAAACTATCTACCAAGCCCATGGAAAATCTCTTCCCCGACATCTGCTCCAGAATACCATGATGTGGACACGTAACCAGCAGACCCTTGAATCTTTCCCACGTTTCTTGCAACATCTCAGTTGGTTTCTTTCTGAAGCTCAGCATCTCATCAATTTGCTGGGCAGTCTTGTTGGGTGGGTGAAATTTGTTCACAAATTGCTTGACTCATTCCTCCCAAGTTGTGATGGAGTTTATGAGGAGTGAATTTAGCCAAGTCTGAGTTGCTCATGTCACTGAGAATAGAAACAACAACAGACGTATTGCTTTGGGTGTCACGTTGTGTTGCCTCTGTGTGGCACAGATTGACAGAAAATTCTTCAGATGCTGCTGAGGATCTTCACGTATGACCCAGAGAATAGTCTCTTGTTCCGCAACAAATGTAGCATATTATTTGTGATCTGGAATGAATATGCTTGTATATGAGGGACTGCAATGGCAATTGCTAAGTTGTCAGCGGTAGGTTGCGCCCAATCATATAGTGTTGCTTCTGGCACAACAGGTACCGAACCTTGATCATTAGGGTCATTCATGTTGTTTCTGTTGTATGGATTATCGTCTTTCATGTCTGGTTCAATTTTTTCGGTTGAGTTATGTTGTTTGCCTTTCCTATTTGCACGATTCAATGCCTTGAAAACTTTATTAGGATCTGATAATGCTTCAAACAATTCACCAGTTCTTGAGGAGTTTCTAGGCATGCACCAGTAACAATCACGACTGCAAATGTTAGAATTTCAATGATCAGTTTAAATTGGAGAAAATTAACTATAGTAAGAGTTTTTGCACTTCTTTTTACTGCAATTAATAACACCGTTAATTCCCCAGCAACAACGTTAAAATTTGATCACGCCCAACTATACCTTATAATAAGGACAAACGGTCGTTGCAAATATATTCTGGTTAACAAGTCCAGAGTCGAATCCCATAGGGAATTAACCTATCAATCACAATTATTGGATTCACAGAAATTCACGTATTCAATTTTCAGATATATTTGAGTAACATATTGGGTCTTTATTAACTAAATCTTACGTAATGAAAATGCAGTAATTAATAACTAACTATAAACAGTTAGTAAGCAAGAATGGGAATGATCATAGGTTCTGATTTCTTCTGCTGTCGGAATCCTTTCCGCTACGTTTGCTATAAATTTGCCTAAGTCTTCTCTATCTATCATGAGCACTCAGGCTGTCATAACTCTCTTCCGAGTAATTACAACAATATACTAGACATATTCTCCCGAACTACGCTAGTTAGCCTTAAGTACAACTCACTTAGATCGCGCACAAGGTTTCGTTATCCCTAACCCTACATGTAAACCCTTCGTATTGATCCCTCATATACGTTAGGTGTGATAATGTTTAACAACTACCTAAATATGCACTCTCTTCTGAGTAATACATACTAAATAGGAACAGCTAATTGAGTGCCTTTCAATCAATAACAATAAGCATATAGTTGAACAAATAGAGATAATACTATGGCAAATCTATATTAGCATAATGAGAAAATCATCCTTCAACAGGTTCCATCAAAACCCTAGATTATGAATTTAGCTACTCATACTCATAGTACAAATATCCAACATAATTTGCATAATTAAATTATAGAATAAAGATAAAGAGATGTAGAAATCAATGTTTCCAACTCCCAAGTAGTGTTCCACGAGCTATTCGTGCCTCCGGTTGCAAAAGTTCTTCAAAGTGGCGTTTTTAGGTCTATTTATATGTTTGGGACAAGCCCTAAACGTGTAGGTCAACTTCTAGTCAAGTCGGAAAATAATTAAAACCTTCAAAACTCGGACTGAGCCTGGCCTTAGGCCTGGCGTCACCTGGCTTTAAGCTGGCCTTGCCTGGATAAAGCCTGGTCGAGCTGGCTTTTTCCCGACTTCTTCTTTTCACTGTTCTCGAGCGCATTTTCGATGTCTAAACATCCTTTTAGCTTTACTTTCATTTCTGATGTAACTACACATAAAATAGACTCCATTACGCTCAAACATAGTGGAACTTAACATTAAAGCATGTAAAACGCAAAGCATATAATGTGCAAAACCATGAATTATAGTCACACATCAATATGTTTACTTTTATATATTTTGATATTCCTTAATAAAAATTTTGGCTCCACGCCTGATCATATAAATGGATCATTAGTGAAATATACAATAATACAATTTGGTCTTTTCCAAGGAATGCCTAATCAAAGAGATCATATAGTATCACTTGGTGCCGGAGCATACTAAGAATCACCGAACTTCTATCCATGATCGAATTGAAAAAGCGCACCAAAGCGAAAAGTTAAATTAAATCGATTGAAAAGTATAATTAAGTTTGATTTGATTCGGTTTGTTATTGAGTAAAAAAAAAATCTAACAAAACCGACATATAAATATATAATTTTTTATATATACTTTTAAGACTTTATATAGAATTTTGTTTAAAATATATCTAGAAATATTTGAAATCCTCTCATGGGATATAATATTTAATATAACTATAAAGTACATTCATTTTTATTTACTTCAAATAATAGATTGTATCACTTTCTTATTATGTGTTATTAAAATGTGTTAATCATCTCTTTGTTCTTTTATATTCATATATCAAGATTTCTTTTATCTTTTTCGAATTTGAAGTGGTATTTCGATAATCTAAAATTACATAGAAGATATCATTATTTAGGTATCATATTGATTTTTATGTTTAATTATTAAATTCGAGCAATATTAAAAGGGTACATTAACCAAAAATTATTGGTAGATGACTAAGAAAATAAACTATTATGTGTTATTAAAAATAATTCTCCCAAAAGAACATTTTAATAAGTACGTGTATTAATAGCATGCCTATGTGCTATTTTTATAGGCTAGTTTTAATGCCCCTAGTCTAAAGTAGATTGAATTTGCAACAATTCTCCTTGCTTCACCACTCAAAGACCCCCCCCCCCCCCCCCCCCCCCCCCCCCCCCCCCCCCCCCCCCCCCCCCCCCCCCCCCCCCCCCCCCCCCCCCCCCCCCCCCCCCCCCCCCCCCCCCC
>MU716300.1:0-62109 GCA_026770625.1 Nicotiana glauca
AGTCGCGGCAAAAGAGTTATACGGATCGCAAGGTTCGAGATGTAGCTTTCATGGTTGGCGAGCGAGTATTGCTCCTTGTATCGCCTATGGAGGGCGTGATGAGATTTGGGTAGAAGGGCAAGCTTAGCCCTAGGTTCATTGGCCTATTTGAGATTCTTGATCGTGTGGGGGAGGTGGCTTATAGACTTGCCTTGCCACCTAGCTTGTCAGCCGTGCATCCAGTGTTTCATGTGTCTATGCTTCGGAGGTATCATAGAGATCCTACCCACATGTTAGATTTCAGCACTCTCCAATTGGACAAGGATCTGTCCTATGAGGATGAGCCGGTAGCTATTCTAGACCGGCAGGTTCGATAGTTGAGGTCGAAGAGTTTTCCTTCAGTGCGTGTTCAGTGGAGAGGTCAGCCTCTAGAGGCATCGACGCGGGAGTCCGAGTCTGGTATGCGGAGCCGTTACCCTCATCTATTTCCTGACTCAGGTACTTTTTTCTTTTGTCCGTTCGAGGACGAACAGTTATTTTAGAGGTGGAAAATGTGACGACCCAAAGGGTTATCACCGTATTTATTCCTTTTTTCGCACTTCTAAGGAATTGGAAACCCCAATGGTGGTTACCTCGATTTGCGTACGCAGTCCGGGCGCGAAGCTTGAAAGTTTTTATGTTAAAATATGTGAATTATGTAAAAAATTTGAAGAATTTTGATATTAATATTGATGTAGTTGACTTTGGTCAACATTTTTGGTAAACAGACCCGGATCCGTGATTTGACAGTTCCGGAAGGTCCGTAGAAAAATATGGGACTCGGGCATGTGCCCGGAGTCGAAATCCGAGGTCCAGAACCCCGGTAAAAGAATTTTTCTGTTAAATTATTTTCTGAAATTATTAAGGAAAAATAGAAATAAAAATGAGTTAGAAAATATAGGTATCGGGCTCGTATTTTGGTTCCGACGCCCGGTAGAGGTCTTAAATATGCGTTAAGTGCTTTCTGTGAAATTTGGTCGAAATCGGTCGTCATTTGACGTGTTTCGGACCTAAATATCTAAAGTTGGAAGTTATGAACTTTGAAATGAAAAATGATGATTTTGTGGCTCGATTCTTTATAAATGATGTTATTTTGGCGATTTGATCGCACGAGTAAGTCCATAGGATGTTTTTGAGGTTGTGTGCATATTTGGTTTGGAGCCCCGAGGGCTCGGAGGAGTTGTGGATAGGTGTCAGATTGCATTTCTCATTTTTAGAAAATCTGGTGTTCTGCTTCTGTGATCTTCGCAAATGCGAAGGGAGGACTCGCTATTGCGAGCTCGCAAATGCGAGCATTTTTTCGCAATTTCGAAGTATGGGAAACTCGAGCTCAATCGCAAATGCGAACGTTTCCAGGCCTGCCTAGTTTCGCAAATGCGAGACCATGTTCGCAAATGCGAAGGTCTCGTTCGTGGCCTGCCTTCGCAAATGCGAACTTCCCAGTGTCCTTCAGAGTTCGCAAATGCGAACTCGACTTCGGAAAGGCGAACTCGACTTCGCAAATCCCATGTTTTGGTCGGGGTTCGCAATTGCAAACCCCTGTTCGCAAATGCGACATCAGAGACCTACATTTTCATACTTAGTCGAATTTTTCACCCCATTTTTCATATCTCTCAACTCAAACAACCCTTAGGCGATTTTTCAAGAAAACTTTCTTCTCCAATCCAATTGTAAGTTGATTTTCACTTATTTTCTTCAATCTTTAACATCATTTATCATGTTTTCATCTTAAAAATCAAGGTTTTCATGGGTGAAAATGAGGAATTTGGATAGAACCTAGGTTTTGTTAAAATTGGGGATTTGGACCTCAATTTGAGGTCTGATTTCAAAATAAATCATAGATATGAACTCGTGGGGGAATGGGTAACCGGGTTTTGGTTCGAACCTCGAGTTTTGACCACGTGGGCCCGGGGGCATTTTGGGAATTTTTGAGTAAAACTTGGGAAATTCATTTTTATGCATTCAGGTTGATTCAATTATCATTTGTTGATACATTCAAGTAATTTGTGACTAGATTCGAGCGGTTTTGTGGTGAATTCGAGGGGTAAAGCTATTCTAGAGGCTTGAGTGGACTTTTGGAGCATTTGAGGTAAGTGTTTGTTCTAATTTTGGCTTGAGGGATTAGGACTAGGATATTAATTGCTATTTGCAAAATGTGGAGTACGGTGTATAGGCATGGTGACGGTTATCTATGCATCGGAGTCTAGCATGACCGTGAGTCTTATATGTGTTGGATTCGGATTTAATGGTACATATTTCTTGCTTGGGTGGATAAGCATAATATAATGTGAACATTTGAGGAAGGTTTGTCAGTGGTTTGGCTTTTTGGAGCATTGGCTCGGACTAGAAATTGTTACCCGAGAAATAGGTAATTAAAAGTGGAATGTGGTACGATTAGTCCCTTGCCAGGACGTAAGTATTTATTGTATTCTCCCTTGCTGGGATGATTGAATTGTAAATTATATTCCCTTGCCGGGATTTTCTTGTGATTGTTGTTACTCCCCTCGCACTTGAGTTGCAGTCGTTGTTTGGGTGAGTTCTTGGTATTAAATATTGAGGATCGGGTTGCACGCCGCAATGGTATTGATGAATATTGAGGATCGGGTTGCACGCCGCAACAGTATTGATTGTTGAGGTTCGGGTTGCACGCCGCAACGGTGATATCTGTGGAGGATCGAGTTGCACGCCGCAACGGAGTATAGACTGTGTGTATTGTATTCGTATGTAGAGACTTCCAGTGTTTCCCTTGTCAGTGATATTGTTCAGTTTTCGTTTCTTTACTCATAAATTTTCTATATTTTGACTGTAGTATTTTCCCCAGCACGTCCCTCCCCTTTTTACAGCTTAAATTGGTATATTTCCTGTTATTGCAAATATATTTGTACAGGTTATTTGTGGTAGGTCCTGTCTAGCCTCGTCACTACCTCGCCGGGGTTAGGCCAGACACTTACCAGCACATGGGGTCGGTTGTGCTGATGCTACACTTTGTGCACTTCTTTTGCACAGATCAGGATGCAGCTTTCGGACCGCTGCAGTACTAGATCGGGAGCAGGCCTTCAGTCCAGGGACTCTTGAGGTAGCCTCGCAGATATCCGCGGGCCCGAAGTCTCTTCTATTTTTATTTAGTTTGTTAGCTTTTGTATTGAAACAGACTGTTATACTTTCTTTCAGACGGTTGTATTTAGTAAATCTTAGAAGTTCGTGAGTGGTGACACCAAGTTCTAGGTAGAGACATATTTCAGACTTCCGCAAATCTTTGGTTTCCTTTTTGTTTAAGCTTAAAGTCTTCCGCACTCGTTTAATTGATTTTCATTTATTATATTATTGAAATTTATTAGAGAATGTTAAAGTTTGGCTGGCCTAGCTCCGTTAGTAGGAGTCATCACGACTCCCAATGGTGGGAAATTCGGGTCGTGACTTTTCGAACGTGCTAACAGTAGTGAGATGAATGAGATCACTCACTCTTAATTAAAAGGTTCTCAAGTTTGAGTTTTGGAGGGAAGAAAATTTCTTGGTAAACGAAGCATGAATGTCGATTATTTTTTATTTTTTTGGATTAATTAAATCAAAAATGTGTGCCTAATATGTGATGCTATGAGGATACTATTTATAGAATACAGAAGTGAAGTGAAGTAGAGCTTCATTATCAAAGAAGCCCCTTTTTTACTTTTTGGTTTACGTCTGGTATTTGATATCTGCGTCTGGTATTTGATATCTGTATTGGGCTGGATTAAATCTGAATTTGCGCCGAGAAGTCTTACATTTGAGGGTAAAAAGTTTCCTAACAAAAACAACTTCATACCTAGAACTTGAACTCGAGACATGTTGTTACGGATGAGGAATACTAACTGCTCATCCACGATTCTTGTTGGTCACTAATAAAGAAGTTATTTGTGATGACCCGTGTCATGACCCAAATTTCCCTTAGTAGGATATCGTGATGGCACCTAGTCTCCATGACTAGGTAAGAATATTAACATGCGGATTAATTAAAATAATAATTAAAAACTCTTAAAACTCAACAACTCAGTACATGTAGAAATTCCTAAAACCCGGTGAAACACAAGTCACAAGCTCTTGGAAGAAGTTCTAAATAGCTCTATACATCAGAGTCTAACGAGGATAAAGAAACAACATAGTAAAGATATAGGGGACTCCGAGGTTTGCGAACGCTGGCAGATATACTTTGAAGTGTCTACGTATATCTACCTTACTGATACCCTGGTCTGATAGGAAGTGCCTGGATATGCACAAAAAGATGTGCAGACGCATAGTGTGAGTACACCACAGTGGTACCCTGTAAGTATCAAGTCTAATTTCGGTATAGTAGTGATGAGGTCAGGTCAAGGCCCTACCGAAAATAATAAGAACAGGGCAAAATTTTAATAATATAATAACAATAATGACAATGGAAATGAATCATGTAAGGAATATATCAAAATTTAACTACACATAATAAGGGCACTTAATACCTCACTGAAGGAAAATCATAAACTTTTATAGTTAAAGAAATCACAAAAATAATCAAAAGTAAGTGCAACCATAAAGAAATATATATCAATAAGGGCACTCCGAAGGTATCGCTTCGTAGTCCCAAATCATAAATAAATTCTTAATATATCATTTCCTTATATAACCAAAGGAGCCTTCATATTTAATTTTAAAGAAAACGTTTTTTCTCGAAGTAGCATCCCGCGTTTTAGCCACCCTTATCACACCTAATGACTTCTGATAGTTTCCCTACTTGCCACGCGTATCAAGCCATCCTTATCTCGCCGCATGCATTTCAACACCAAGACCTTATACCACCATATGCGTATCAATATCTCAATATATCACAATTTTCACCTCAAGTACCCAATTATTTCAAATAGGCAAAATAAGTCAAACACAACAACATTTTTTCACAATAAGGAGCCCATTGCTCAATCATAATGAGTATAAAAATCTCACAAAATATTCAAGAATGAATAACTCAGCAAAATAATACTCCACAATTTTTAACATGTTGCGTCAATACCAAATTTAAAAATGTCAAATACTTCATACTAAAAATAATTAAATGAAGAAATTCCACCTTCGATTAATGCACAGTCTAACCATGTGATGACCCAAACGGTCATCACTTGTGTTAAAAATAAATTCTGTATTTCGAGGCCTTAAAAACCTCTTTCGGCATCATCTCGATTGCGTGCGCAGTCCAGGCGCGTAACTGAAAAGCTATTATGTCAAAATCTATGAAAAATAATAAATTTTGCTTGTAAAATGGATTTAAGTTGACTTCGATCAATATTTTAGGTAAACAAATCCGGACCCGTAATTTGTAAGTCCCGAAGGATCCGTAGAAAAAATATGGGATTTGGGCGTATGCCCGGAATTGAATCGAGGTCCCAAGCCCGAGAAATGAAATTTTAAACAAAATTATTTTCTGGAAATTTTATGAGTTTTGGAAATGAACTGCATTTAGAACTTGATGGTATCGGGCTCGTATTTTGATTCCGGAGCCCAGTACAGGTCTTACATGTGATTTAAGATAAGATTGTGAAATTTGCTAAGAAACAGACTTGTAACGACGTGAATCGGATCATTTTTGAGAAAATTAGAAAATTTGAAGTTGTTAAGAAATTTCATGATTTTGTTGTTATATTTATAGTTGTTGATGTTATTTTAGTGATTTGAATGCACGAGCGAGTCCATATGATATTTTTAGGTTGGTGTATATGTTTGGTTTGGAGCCCCGAGGCTCGGGTGAGTTTTGGATAGGCCACGAGGTAGATTTTGGACTTGGAAAAATTGCAGACCTTCAGTTGTTGCATTGCAGGCCTGCAAGCTTCGCATTGTCTCAAATGCGTACAATGGCCCATGCCAGATACCTTGCAATATCGAGGGACCTATCGCAAATGCGATGCTTCCCTCTCTTAGCCAGTCGTCGCAAATGCGACACAATGTTCACATTTCCCAACTCGCAAATGCAAGAACGCACTTTGCAAATGCGAACATAGCAAAAGTGTGGGTTCGCAATTGCGAACCTTGGTCACAATTGCAACATATGCAACCTGCAATTTTATAACTTAGCCGAAAATCTTTCATTTTTCACACTCTTTCAAAACCAAAACACTTTTGGGCGATTTTTCAAAGGAAACTTCTTCTCCAAATCAATTGTAAGTCAATTTTAACTCGTTTTCTTCAATCATTAACATCTTTTCACATGATTTTAACTCAAAATCAATGATTTTCATGGGAAAAATTGGGTGTTTTGGGTAGAACCTTGATTTTTCAAAAATTGAGGATTTGGACCTCGATTTAAGGTCTGATTTCAAAACAAATTATATATTTGGGTTCGTGGGGAAATGGGTAATCGGGTTTTGGTTCGAACCTCGGGTTTTGACCATTTATCTAGATACGAGCGGATTGGTGGTGGAATCAAGAGGTAAAGCGATAGTAGAGGCTTGAATTGTGTTTGTGGCATCGAGGTAAGTGTTTGGTCTAACCCTAGCTTGAGGGATTAGGAGTTGTGTCCTATGTGCTACATGTTATTTGTTGAGTACGACGTATAGGCATGGTGACGAGTATCTAGACATTGGTGTCAAGCATGACCGTGAGTCTTTAATTGAAATTGTTGTGTTCTTGAAAAATCCTACAAATGCCTAAGTTGTTGATTCTCTGTGTTGAGCAAGGATTATGATTATTCTCGTGGGAGGTACTTACGATTGAGTATTGGTGCTAATTGAGGTAGTTAGATGTTGAAACAAGTTTGGTTATAGCTGATTTTCCTTGTCGGGACGTAGTTACTTATACTGTCGATTCCTTTGCCGGGATAGTGTTGTTATTTATTGATCCCTTGCCGAGACTCTTGTTGTGATTAGTGTTGAACTGTATATTAGGATCGGATTGCATGCTGCAACAATATTATATTTGGATCGAGTTGCACGCCGCAATAATATTATATTTGGATCGGGTTGCACGCCGTAACGATATTATATTTGGATCGGGTTGAACACCGAAACAATAATATAATTGGGTCGGGTTGCATGCCATAACAGTGATAAATGATATGCATCGGGTTGCACGCCACAACAAGGTTAGTATGTTTTGAGAATGGGTTGCGTGCCTCAACAATTGATAATATGAAGTGTTTATAGATTGGATACAAGTCCTTATTGTTTTGCTGTAAATTCTAAATTGTTCTTATGCTTTCCTCTTAATTTACTGTTTGTAATGATACTTTCCCACATCATGTACCCGCTCCCATCTACACTTGTTTATTTCTGTTTTATTTTTCCGCTACATATTATATAACTGCACAGGTGTATTTGGTAGTCTGGTCCTAGCCTCATCACTACTCCGCTGGGGTTAGGCCAGGCACTTACCAGCACATAGGGTCGGTTGTGCTGATACTACACTCTGCACTATGTGCAGATCCCGGAGTGACAGCTGTTGGACCATAGCATTGGGTGCCTACCTTCAGACCAGCTAGATATCCCGAGGTAGTCCTGCAGGCATCCGCAGGCCCAGCGGTCTCTTCTATCTTTATATGTATTCTGTTTTCATTTGCTTCCGAGATAGATTGTACTTTCCTTTCAGACATTTGTATGTAGCAATTCGTAGACAGTCTGTGATATTGTGACACTGGATTTCCGGTAGAATGTATGTTAGCATTGTTGTATTGTTTATGGTTAATTTACCAGATTAAGTCTTCCGCTTGTATCTATTTATCGTTAATATTTCACCGTTAATCACATGTTAGTTTAAATTGTTAAAAAGGCTAGATAAAAGAGTTAGGGATTCTATATTATGCAACTTACCTAGCTTTCACGAGTAGGTGCCATCACGACTCCCGAGGGTGGGAAATCCGGGTCGTGACAAACCATACCAAAATTACTAAATTTTGATACAAATTTGGTCCTCAAATCCTAAAATTTATCTAAGAAGGTTTTTAAACTTTTCCAACTTAAATCACCAATTAAATGTTAAAAACAATCATAGATTTGGGTGATTTAATCAAGGTTGAGTTAAGATTGAAAATCTCCCGAAAATTGCCTTTCCCCGAGCGCCAATTCGTCAAAAATAGAAAATGGGACTTCGTCCCATTTTCCGAACTTAAAGTTCCTATCCAGGCATTTCTTCTTCGTGAACGCGGCTAGTGCCACGTGTTCGCGAAACACAAATTTCTTTCCAAAAATTTCTTCATCGCGAACGCGGGCAGTTTGTGAAGTACAAAATGTTGTTGGCCGGATTTCTTCTTCGCGAACGTGACTGCCCTCTCGCGTTCGCGATACACATTTTCCCAAACCTTCACGAACACGTTTCCCTCTTCGCGAATGTGTTTCCCTCTTCATGAATGTGAAGATCACATCTTTTCCTGCTTCCAGGTACTCTTCGCGAACACGAGACCTTCCTCGCAAACACGAATAAGGAAACTAGTAGCAGCATGTTCAATAGTTTCAAGCTTCTGAAATGCGCCGAACATTATCTGAATTACACCCGAGGCCCTCAGGACCTCAATCAACCATACAAACAAGTCCTATAAATCATATGAACTTAGTGGAAACCTCAAATCATATCAAATAATGCTAAAAACACGAATCACACCCAAATTCAAGCCTAATGAAACTAAAATTTCCAACTTCTATATTTGATGCCGAAACCTATAAAATCAATTTTGATTAACCTCAAATTTTGCACACAAATCGTAAATGACATAACAGAGCTATTTAAATTTTCAAAATCGGATTTCGATCTCGATAGTAAAAAGTCAACTCCCCGGTCAAACTTCTAAACTTAAATTTCCTATTTTTGCCATTTCAAGCATAATTTAGCTACAGAGCTCAAAATAAATGCCCGGACACACTTCTAAGTCCAAAATCACCATGCAAAACTGTTGGAATTATCAAAATTCCATTTCGAGGTGGTTTACACATTTTTCATCATCTGGTCAATTATTTCAACTTAAACCTTTAACTTAGGGACTATTTTCTATTGCTCGTTCGAGTGTCCCATTTCATTTTGAATCTAAAAACCAAACACCCAGACAAGCTAAAACACCACCATATATAGCATAGAGAAAACATAATTCAGGGGACCGGGGTTAAATTACTTGTAATGACTGGCCGGGTCGTTACATTCTCCCCCTCTTAAACAAGCCTTCATCCTCGAATGGGTTTAGAAGTATACTTAGAGTCTTAAATAGGCATGGATATTTGCTCCGCATTTCCCGCTCAGTGTCCCAGTAGCTTCTCTGATTGGTTGGCCTCTCCACTCCACTTTCACTGAAGCTATATTCTTTGATCTCAACTTTCGAACCTATCTGTATAAAATAGCTACCGGCTCCTCAATATAAGATAGATCCTTGTCCATTTGGACTGAGCTATAATCTAACACATTAGACGGAACACTGTGATACTTGCGGAGCATAGAAACATGGAATGCCGGATGAACTACAACTAGGCTAGGTGGCAATGCAACCTTGTAAACCAACTCACCAATCCTTTCATGTATCTCAAAAGGTCCGATATATCTAGGGCTCAACTTGTCCTTCTTCTCCAACCTTATAACACCCTTCATGGGCGAAACCTGAAGCAAGACTCGTTCCCAACCATGAATGCCACATCACGAACCATCTGATCCGTGAAAGTCTTCTATCTAGATTGGGCTGCATGAAGTCAATCCTGAATCAATTTAACATTTTTCAAAGCATCCTAAACCAAATCTGTACCCAATAGCCTAGTCTCACCCGGTTCAAAACCAACCCACCAGAGACCGACACTACCTCCCTTATAAGGCCTCATACGGAGCCATTTGAATGTGGGACTGGTACCTGTTATTGTAGGAAATTCTGCAAGTGGTAGGAACTGATCTCAAGAACCTCCAAAATCCATAGCACAAACATGAAGCATATCCTTCAATATTTGAATAGTGCGCTCAGACTGTCCATCTGTCTGAGGGTGAAATGTTGTACTTAACTCAACCGGTGTGCTTAACTCATGTTGTACATCCCTCCAGAACCACGATGTAAACTGTGTACCCCTGTCAGAGATGATGGATACCGGTATGCCATGAAGCTTGACAATATCACGAATATGGACCTCCGCTAAATGCTCTGCAAAGTAAGTGGTTACCATTGGAATGAAATGAGCCGACTTGGTCAATCTATCTACAATCACCCAAACAGCATTGAACTTTTCTAAGACCCTTGGAAGCCCGACAACAAAATCCATTGTAATCCACTCTAATTTCCACTCTGGAATCTCTAGCTTCTAAAGCAATCCACCTGGTTGTTTGTGCTCATACTTCACCTCTTGACAATTTACACATACTCTACTATGTCCTTCTTCATTCTCCTCCACCAGTATTGCTTCTTTAAGTCATGATACATCTTTGCGGCCCCCGGATAAATGGAATACCACAAATTGTGAGCTTCCTGGAGAATCAACTCATGAAGACCATATACATGGGCATCGGCCACCACATTGGCCTTTCCCACATGATACAAGATGACAGGAACAATGGCCCAGTGTAATCCCCATTATGGTGATATCATAATCTTTAAGTAATTCTAACCACCTCCACTATCGCAAATTGAGATCCTTCTGTTTGAACAAATGTTATAGACTCCGATGGTCGGTATAGACCTCACAATGGATACCATACAAATAATACCACCAAATATTCAAGGTATGAACAATAGCTACTAACTCAAGGTCGTGTACAGGATAATTCTTCTCATGCACCTTTAGTTGTATCGACGCGTAGGCAATCACCCTACCGTCTTGTATCAACACCGCGCCGAGCCCAATATGCAATGCATCATAATACACAGTATAAGACCACGAACGTGTAGGCAATATCAATACTGGGGCTGTCGTCAAAGCTGTCTTGAGCTTTTGGAAGCTCTCCTCACACTCCTCAATTTACCTGAACGGAGCACCCTTTAGGGTCAACCTGGTCATATGTGCAGCAATAGAAGAGAACCCCTCTACAGATCGGTGATAATACCCTTCCTAACTAAGGAAACTCCAGATCTCAGTAGCTGATGATGGTGCGGGCCAACTCTGTACTCCTTCAATGTTTTTTGGGTCTACCTGAACCCCCTCACTGGACACTATGTGTCCCAAGAATTCCACTAAACTAAGTCAGAACTCACACATAGAGAATTTGGCATAAAGTTTCTCCTCCCTCAGCCTCTGCAATACAATACCCAAGTATTGTGCATGCTCCTCCTAGCTACGTAAGTCCACGAAGATATCATCAATAAATACAACGACAAATGAATCAAGATAGGACTGAAATACACTATTCATTAAGTGCATAAATGTTGCTGGGCCGTTGGTTAGCCAAAATTACATTACAAGGAACTCGTAATGACAATTCCAAGTTCTGAAAGCAGTCTTCGGAATATTTGGCCACAAATTTCCAACTGATGATAACCTGACCACAAATCAATTTTTGAGAACACTCTGGAACCCTGTAGTCGATCAAAGAGGTCATCAATACGAGGCAATGGATACCTATTCTTCACTGTAACCTTGTTTAGCTATCGATAATCAATACACATGCGTATGGAGACATCTTTTTTCTTTAAAAACAAGACTGGAGCAAGCCAAGGCAATACACTAGGCCGAATGATACCCTTATCAAGCAATTCATGTAGTTGTTCTTTTAATTCGTTTAATTCTACTAGGGCCATACGATATGGCGGAATAGAAATGAGTTGCGTGTCTAGTAACAAATAAATGCCAAAATCAATATCTCGGTGGGGTGGCATACCTGGAAGATCAGCTGGAAATACATCTAGAAAATCCCTCACTATCAGAACTGACTCTACGGTAAGACTGTCAACACTTATATCTCTCACGAGGGATAAATAAGCATTGCACACTTTTCCAACCATATGTTGGGCCTTTAAATATGAAATTACTCTGCTAGGAACATAATCTAAGGCACCTCTCTAAATTATACATGGTATACCCGGCATAGTCAGCATTACAGTCTTAGAGTGACAATCGAGAATAGCATGATAGGGAAATAACCAGTCCATGCCCAAAATAACATCAAAATCTACAAAACTGAGCAATAATAGATCGACTCTAGTCTCAAAACCATTAATAATAGTTAAACAACACTGATACACACAGTCAATAGTAATGGAATCTCCTACAGGTGTAGACACATGTACAGGGGAACTTAGAAAATCATAGAATACTCCCAAATATAGAGCAAAATAAGAGGACATATAAGAATAGGTGGAGCCTGGATCAAATAAGGCTGAAGCCTCTCTATGACAAACCAAAATAATACTTGTGATGACTGAGTCAGAGGCCACTGCCTCTGTCCTAGCAGGAAGAGCATAATATCTGGCTTGGCCTCCCCCTATAGGGAGACCTCTACCTACCCGACCTCCACCTCGAGTTGGCTGTTCGTGTGGATTTGCAACTGGTGCAGTAACATGTTACAACCCATATTTTTGTACGTTGTAAGTTCGTTGATGTAAACTCAGAAATGAGATCCTCTTGGAAAGTATATAAAGTGATATAATGGTGTTACGTCCCATATTTTTTTTGCAAGCCTTTAAATGTTAATATTCAAGGACAAATTTTTATAATGGTAAATGTTGTTGCACCCCGTGCTTCAGACGTTACTATCGTTATAGCATTATCTAGTGTAAGCCAAAAAAGGATGAAATCCTTCTACAAGGATAAGAAAGGTTTGCCGAAGTGTTAAGTAAGTTAAGATGAATATGAGACTTTTTAATAATTATTCAAATGAGTTTAAAGACATGATATGACTATATATGATGTTTGGATATGAAGTATAAAGTTTGAGAAAAATCAGATTTAAGTTGCGGAGAACCCGACTTAGGATTTGCCTTGTAATAAAGCTTGTTGAGTAATAAATTTTGTGAGCTATATGAGATCTTTTTGGGACATATTATATACCAAATTGAAAGTCTTGTAATTTAGTTTCCAACTCTCTTAACCATTTGTTCATACGACATCCGAATAAGAAGATATAAGTGTTTGAAAAAGGGCCAATGAGATGGTAACAAGTAGCACCTTTTGACTTTTCAACCAAAATAGATATTTATCATCCTATGTCGTCTCTTTCTTAATAGTTCCATAGATCTCGCACAAATAAGACCCTCTTAAGTTGTCCACAAGGTTATCCAACAAGATTATTGTCCGAGGCACGAAATCACGAAGCAATAACGCTAGAACGATCTCCACGACGTAAGTATCACTATATAGCCTCTCTTTTTCTTTGTAGTTTGAGTTTTGGAAGGTATTTTGAAGTTAATAAAAATGCCTAATTTCTGGTTTCAAGGTCTTAAATATCAAGTAAGGTTGATTAATTCATTTCATACTAGTTAGAGCTCACAGGACGGTGATCGGAAGCCGTGAGTTCGAGTTATTTGATTTGTAATGGACTGTTTTGTTGGCTGTTTCGTGTAGCTTTTGGGATGTATATTTTATTGCTATTTAATGGAGTTTTTGGAGGATAAATGGTGTGGATAAACACCACATAATGGCTAAATGATGGATTAGTCATTCTTTATAATATTTTTGGGATGTTGGACACTACTATAGTCGTCGTTTTTGGTATGAATTGATTGGGGTATTTTGGGCTGTTGTAAGTTAAATATAACATATATTTTGACTTGCATCCATTGTACGAGGTAATTATATTGTGTTCCTACAGGCGCTTAAGGTTATCTTGTCATTGGTTAAATTAAATGGATGAACTAGACATGAACTAGTGAATAAAGTTGCTAATTAAGAATAATTGGAGTTGTGGATCGTTTTCTTTGTTACGGATATATGGTATAAGGCTGGAATTATTGATGAATGACTTCATTATCATGTTAATGATACTATTAAGTTAAATTAAAATTTTTATAAGGGATGATATGGGGTATACGATTTTCAATTGGAGTTTGTCGCTCGTCGTAAAATAGTTATGACTTGTTGCTATTTTATGGTGTCTTGTTATTGATAATTCTGTATTGCTAGATTTATCTGGTAGTTGTTGTTGGTATATGGTATTGGAGGAGGCTCTTGTTACAGGGGAGATGATGCCCGAATTTATATAAACGAGCTACAAGTTTAAGTTGCATACTTGGCCTTTATTCAACACTGATTTTGAATCTCCTTATGCAATGGTAGATTGAGTTGAGTTGTTTGAAGAGTTGATTGGGATGTATTAAGGACTCACCATGGTTAAGGTATGTTAAGGCTAAGCTCCGTCCTTCCTTTTAGCACGAATTCTGGGAAATTCCTAAGACGTCAAATGTGATATTTTACTATTCTATTGCTAGAAAGACCTTCTGTGAAAGGCATTGGGATCATAGCTGAAGTATTTTCCTGATGCCATTAAGTTGATATTCTACTCGTTCATTTAAATAGGGTATTCGACATCTATATATGCCATTTGGTCGGCTTTCTTAACTATATGTCTATATATATGAATTCTTATTCGTCTTTGGGTTGTGTGACTAAAAACAATAAGGCATTTAGTATTTGAGATCAATATTTCTTCCTTATTAAAGGGTATTTTAAAATTTCTAAAGTGGCACGTCGATTTCCAAAAATCTCAAATATAATTTTTATGTTGAAATTACTAAAACACTTGATTTTTGAAATACTTTCTTTTATAATTATCAATAAATCAGGTATAAGGACTAAGTGAATTACCTTAAGCTTTTTATAAAAATCTTCAGAGTTAAGTTATCTTTCTAAAAGTTGAGTTAAGTTTTCAAGCTTATTCAAAAAAATATGAGGTTCCACGAGACAATTGTATGCGATACGAAGGTGATTATGAGATTATGAGAATAAGTATACCAATGAGCCAACATTGGCTAAGTTCTTGTTATGGCCTATTATGTGCATTCAATTTCATATCATACATGGCATATTATGCATGGACTTTGAGCTATAATCGGAGGTAAGGGGCCTATTTTCCCGAAAGACTATATGTATTATACAGATGGCCACAGGTTGGCAATATGATACTAGTTAGCTACCGGGAGAGACCGCCATTGCTAGCATTTGGTTGGGTATGCCATGAATTTGCATCAATATATATGTATTCACGACATAAGATTACACGAGCATACCATGCATATTTGATTACTATGAGGTCAGATGTCGACCATGGAGTCTATCAGAGTTTCAGTGTCAGGTAGTATCTCTATTACTTCTTTTTTTCATCAGCTAAGTATGATTCTACTTTCTACGTTACATACCAGAACATTTTTATTCGTACTAATGTCCCATTGCCTGGGGATACTGCATTTTTGTTTCGTGCGTGCAGGTCCAGGTATGGACTCTGATCGACCCCTCTGTTAGGATTTAGGGGTTCAGATGTGAGTTGGTACACTCCACCTTTTCCTAGAGCTTTCATAGGATGGTTACTTTTGTTGTACAGTTTGAGTATAGTCGGAGCCTTATCCCGATAGTGCTTATGACACTCTTAGAGGCTATTATGGACACGATATTCTGGGTTTATTTTTGTAGCTTTTTGTCTCCAGCCCATAGGTTTGGCATGTATATATATGTGTGTAGGAATGTATATCTCCAATCGCGGCCTTGTAACCAGCTAGTACTTTATTATTTTGGCTCGTCTACCTTTATTTATATGGCTTATTATTATTCAGATCATGACCTTAATGGTCCAGGCTTAGTATTTCAGATGTTGTGCTGCCTAATCTATTGGCCCCCAGTTTAGTTAGCTAGTATGTTTAGTGGCTAACTCGATCGAATACAATATCGAGTGCCAGTCGTGCCTCCCCTAGTTTGGGGCGTGACATAACTATCACCTGAGAAGCCTGGGGGCCTTGTAAAATAGGTGGGGCCTAAGAAATTTTTGGAGGTGCACCCCTCCTAAGTCTGGGGCAATCCCCCATTATATGACGAGTGTTGCCACACTCAAAACAAGCCATCGGAAGACATGGCTGCTAAGAGTAGCTCGGGACTGATCGGCTGGACCGACTGCTGAAAGCACCCCGTGAGGGAGGTACACTAGACAATGGTGGTGCATAATAGGGAGCTTGAGATCTGGGAAGGTGGAATATCGTTGGAAGCTGGAAGTGCTGAGTGAATAGGACGGCTCACACATCCTCTACCATGACGGGCAACAACTAGGGCACGAGAACTATTATACATGCCATAATCTCGAGGCCTCTTAGCCTCCATCTTTTTTTCTTTACCGGACCTGCATGCCCTCCGATCTCTTGCAATTGCTACTACTTTCTAGTATGCGATGTCCATATCCAACTCTCGGGCCATATTATATCTAATATTAGGGTTGAGCTCCTCGATAAATCGACGAAACCTCTCACTGACAGTAGCAACCAAGGCTGGTGCATGTCTGGATAAATCACTGAACTGGAATGCATACTCCGAGATAGTCATAGAACCCATGCACAATTTCTCAAACTCTACGCACCATGCATCTTTGAGGATCTAGGGAACATACTCCTACAAGAACATATCTGAGAACTGAGTCTAAGTGAGTGAATCTGCTTTGGCAGGACTATCCACCTTATATGCCCACAACTACTAATAAGCTGCTCCCCTAAGCTGAAACGCAGTGAAAAAACCCTACTAGTCTCCTAAATACCCATGGTACAGAGGATACAATGCCATTCCTCAAGAAATCCCTGGGCATCCTCTAACACCAAGCCACTGAAAGTAGGAGGGTGGTACCTCTTGTACCTCTTGATCCTGAGTTACTCCCCCTCAGAAATTGCCCCTCTAGTCTTGGGTTGTACCGGAACAACTGGCTGCACTGATATAACCTTGGTACATGATCACCCTAGACCCGTGGCTTTGAGGTACGGGTGGAAGAAGTTTGTGTTCCTCCCTCAGCATGAGATGTGAAGGAGAAAGTGGAATCAATTCTGCAACAACTAGAGTGCTAAACATGCTCAGAAATTGGGCAAGAGTCTCCTGAAGTGCAGAGGTAGTAACGGGTGTCCCATGTGGCTGTTCTCCAGCTGGAGCTCCTATACAACAGCTCGTTCAGGTGCTCTGGATGCACCACATGGTCTTTCTCGG
This sequence comes from Nicotiana glauca, assembly GCA_026770625.1. NCBI lineage: Eukaryota > Viridiplantae > Streptophyta > Magnoliopsida > Solanales > Solanaceae > Nicotiana > Nicotiana glauca. The sequence goes on from MU716300.1 coordinate 17,070, forward strand.
ACTCTAGTTGTAACGACTTGACCGGTCATTTTGAGAGTTATAGTCATGATCCCGTATTAACCGTTTCCTCGTATCTATTTATGCTATTGTGACTTGCTGGGAGGTTTCATTTTGGTTTTAGGAATGTTTTGGGACACCTAGTCTCTAAACGGAGGCTTAAGTCTTAGAATATGGATCGTAGTTAGAACTATGTGAAGACAACTCCGGAATAGAGTATTGTCAATTTTTTTAGCTCCATTAGGTGATTTTGGGCTTAGGGGCATTTCCAGATTGTGTCTTGGAGGTCCGTAGCTTATTTAGGTTTGAAATGGTGAAAGTCGAATTTTTAGAAATTTGGACTGGTAGTGGACATTTTTATATCAAGGTACAAATCCAATTCTAGAAATTATAGTAGATCTGTAGGATTGAATATGACTTGTGTGCAAAATTTGTGGTCAATCAGACGTTGTTTGATAGGTTTCGGCATCGGTTGTCGAATTTGGAAGTTTCAAGTTCCTTAAGTTTGAATTGGAGGATGATTCATGATTTTAGCATTGTTTGATGTGGTTTGAGGGCTTGACTAAGTCCGTATGGTATTTTAGGATTGTTTGGTATGTTTGGTCGGGGTACTGGGGGCCTCGGGTGTGTTTCAAATGCTTAACAGATTGTGTTTGGGACTTATGCAATTGTTGAAGTTACTGCACCTGGTGTAATATCACCGGCGCAATTTGGGCCGCAAGTGCGGTGCCGTAAAAGTGGCCATGGAGCCGAAAAAGCAATTTTGGCCCTGTCCAACTGGGGTCGCAGGTGCAGTGATAGATCTGCAGAAGTTGACACGCAGAAATGGGAGATGAGCGCAAGTGTGCGCTCGTAAATGCGCCCTTGTTCGCAGATGTGGACCCAGTTCCCCTTAAGTGATTTTCGCACCTGCGATAATTTTTCCCGCAGGTGCAGTTGAAGGCTCGTAGAAGCGAGTTCGCTGGGCAAAAAAGGGGAAATTTTGAGGGTTTGGACTCATTTTCATTTTGGAACTTTGAGAGCTCGGATTTAGGCGATAAATTGTAAGAATTCCAGAATAAGCTATTGGGTAATGATTCTTAACTCATTTTTGATTGTATTCTATTAATCTATAGTTGATTTCATAATTTAATTAAGGAATTTGGGTGTGAAATTGGGAAAATTTTGAAAAAAGTTCTTAGGCCGAATTTTTGGATTTTGATCGAGATTTTGGTATCGGATTTTAGTAAATTTGGTATGGTTAGACTCGTGAGTGAATGGAAGTTCGTAATTTGTGAATTTTACTCTATTTCGAGACGTGGGTCGGGGAGGCTTTTTTGGGCGATTTTCTAATTTCTTGCATTAACTTTGATTTCATATGCTAGATTAGTTTCTTGTAGTTATATTTATGTTATGTATTTGATTTTGGCTAGATTTGGGCTACTCGGAGCCGGATATTCTTGGGAAAGGCATTGTGAGTGATTGATTGAGTTTGGTTCGAGGTAAGTGGCTTACCTAACCTTGTGTGGGGAAACTCTCCTTAAGATTTGGTACTGTTTTTTGATATGTGGGCACCATTTACGTGAGGTGATGAGTACGTACACATCTTATTTATTGTATAACTCCACTTTTCACCAAGTAATAGCCCGTTTCTTCTTATTTGAGCTACACTAGCATATGTAACTATCATCTTTAGTTTAGAATAGCATGCATATGTGCCTTAACTGCCTATCTGAATTTTGTGCAGCATGTTTAGTGAAATTCCTGCTTTTTTTTGACTCGAACTTAGTCTAAACTATAGGTTTTCTTACTGTAACTGTTATTTCTGTTGGTTGTACTACATATTTACTTTGGGACTACATAACGGTATTTTGGGAGATCCCCATGTACTGAATATTTACTTTGGAACTATGGAACAATATTTCGGGAGATCCCCCTATTCTGCATATTTACTTTGGGACTACGGAACGATATTCCGGAAGATCCCCCTGCACATTTACGTTTGGGACTATGAGACGGTATCCCAGGAGATCCCTTGTTGTTATCTCTGTGTACTGAGTTGTTGTCTTCTACGATTTTATTCTTGTTTAATTTTATTCTTTATTTTACTGCGGTATTTCAGTCTATCTTATTTTATTATATATATACCAGTAGGGCCTTGACCTCGTCACTATTCGACCTAGGTTAGGCTTGGCACTTACTAGGTACCGTTATAGTGTAAATACTGCCCTTGCCTGCACATGTTTTTCATGTGCAGATCCAGGTACCGCTTATCAGCCATATTATCAGTGAGGCGAGACAGCTTTAGAGACTTTAAGATATATCTGCCATGTCTGTAGACCTCAGATTCCCTTTCTACTCTTCCCCATGTTAAACACTTCTTATTTTTCCTTTTGTTAGACTCTGGAGTATAGAGATACTGTTTTCTTTCTGTAGTTTGTGACATGATATTCCGGTTTTTGGCAGATTTTATGTACATTTCCAGATTTGACTATTGTATATGCCGAACGACATCTCAAATATGTTATTTAAGTTATCTGTTGCTGTTAGTTGTTATTCTTTGTGTTTTCATTTCATTTTTTCGAAATTGTTAGGCTTACCTAGTCGTAGAGACTAGGTGCCGTCACGACGGTTCACGTAGGGAGAACTTGGGTTGTGACAAGTTGGTATCAGAGCTATATGTTCATAGGAGTTGTGAGTCATAAGTCAATTTATTAGAGTCTTACAGATCGGTGCAGAGACGTTTATAGTTATCTTCGGGAGGCAATAGAACTGCTAGGAAAATTTCACTTCATTTGATTCCTTGTTGTGCGAAAGTATTGACTTCAAAATTCTAAACATATGTCTTTTATTCTCTTATAGATGGTAAGGACACGTGCAGCTGGAGATGACCAGGCACTTGCACCCCCTACTAGAGTTGCCTCAGATCAGGGACGGAGTAGAGGCCGAGGACGCCAATGTGGTATAGCTAGAGGACCCGAGTGAGCTGCCATAGATGAGCCACTAATAGCTCCAATCAGAGTGCAGGAACCTGAGACGCCTACTACTATTACACCATCTCTTCAGGAGACCCTTGCATAGTTCCTGAGCATGTTTGGTACTCTAGCTCAGGCAGGATTGATTCCCCTTGCTCCAGCCACATCTCTAGCTGGGGGAAATCTCAAACTCCTACCGCCTGCACCCTAGAGCAGCGGGATCAGGTTGATCAGATTCCAGAGGCTATACTGGTGCCACCTGTAGCCCTTGTTGATCTCAAGGGTAGGGCAGCAGTTTCAGAGGAGGATGAGTGTAGGCTCGAGAGGTACAAGAAGTACGACCCTACTATATTCAGCGGTCTAACATCAAAGGATGCTCAGGGTTTTTTGGAGGGGTGACACCGTATCCTCCGTACTATAGGCATAGCAGATTCGAGTGGGGTTTTTTTCACAACTTTCAGCTTCGATGAGTAGCCTATCAATGGTAGCATACTTATGAGTTGGATAGTCCAGTTGAGGCAACTTCCCTTATATGGACTCAGTTCTCAGACATGTTTTTAAGAAAATATGTCCCTCAGAGCCTTAGGGACGCATGGAGCGCGGAGTTCGAGTAGTTGCACCAGGGTGCTATGACTGTTTCAGAGTATGCAATCTGTTTAAGTGACTTGGATAGACATGAACCGGCCTTTGTTTCTGTAGTTCGAGAGAGGGTCTACCAGTTTATTGAGGGACTCCATCCCAACAGCAAGACTAGTATGTCCCAGGAGTTAGCGATGAATATCTCGTATCAACATGTTATTAGTATTGCTAGGAGAGTGGAGGGCATGCTTGCTTGGGATAGGGAGGAGAGAGAGGACACGAGGTCTCGAGAGTCTGGCCATTATTCTGTTGCATGTGCCCTAGCTGTAGTTTGTCATGGTAGGGGCTATGTGATTCGCCCCGTTTATTCAGCTCTTCCAACTATCAGTGGCATTCCAGCTCCTCCTAGACCTTGGGAGCCTTATTATACACCTCTAGTATCTAGTTTGCACGGGGTGCTTTTAGTGGTCAGTCCAGCAGACCAGGCCGGAGCCATCCACATCAGCCACTCCCTCCCAGAGCTTTTTTTGAGTGTAGCGACACTCACCATATGGTGAGGGATTGCCCTAGACTTAGGAGGGATGCACCTCCATAGACTTCTCAGCCACAACGTGCTCCACAGCGTTCCCTGGCTATGATTGCAGCCCAACTGTCACTTCACCTGCTCAACCAGCTCGAGGTGGAGGTCAGAGAGGTAGAGGTCGCCCTAGAGGGGGAGGTCAGTCCATATACTATGCCCTTCATGCTCGTACAAAGGTTATTGCTTCTTATTTTGTCGTTACAACTATTGTTCTGATTTGTCATAGAGATACATCGGTTCTATTCGATCCATGCTCTACTTATTCCTATGTGTCCTCTTATTTTGCCCCATATTTGGATGTATCTCGGGATTCTTTGATTTTCTTTATTTATGTGTCTACTCCTGTGGGAGATTCTCTTATTATGGACCACGTGTATCAGTCGTGTTTGATTACTTTTAGTGGTTTTGATATCAGACCTGATTTATTATTACTCCACATGGTAGACTTTGATATTATCTTTGGCATGGACTGGTTGTCGCCTAATTATGCTATTCTTGATTGTCACGCCAAGACTGCAACGCTGGCCATGCTAGGTTTATCGCAATTAGAGTGAAGGGGTACCTTAGATTTCATTCCCAGCAGGGTTATTTCATTTCTTAAAGCTCAACGAATGGTTGAGAAGGGGTATGATTCGTATCTAGCTTATGTGAGAGATGTCAGTATTGATACCCCTACAGTTGAGTCAGCCCCAATAGTGATGGATTTCCCTGACATGTTTCCATCTGATCTTCTAGGCATGCCTCCTGATAGAGATATTAATTTTGGCATTGATTTATTGACGGGCACTCAGCCCATCTATATTTCTCCATATCGTATGGCCCCTCCTAATTTGAAGGAGTTGAAGGAACAATTACAAGAATTGCTTGATAAGGGCTTCATTTGGCCTAGTGTGCCACCTTGGGGTGATCCTATCTTGTTTGTGAAGAAAAATGATGGTTCTATGCGTATGTGCATTGATTATCGTAGTTGAACAAAGTTACATTGAAGAACCGGTATCTTTTGCCTCGTATTGATGACTTATTTGATTAGTTACAGGGTGCCCAAGTGTTTTCCAAGATTGATTTGCGTTCCGATTATCATCAGTTGAAGATTCGGGAGCCAGATATCCCGAAGACTACTTTTAGGATTCGGTATGGTCATTACGAGTTCCTTGTGATGTCATTTGGGCTGACCATTGCCCCAGCAACATTTCTGCATTTTATGCACAGTGTATTTCGGCCGTATCTTGACTCATTCTTCATTGTCTTTATTGATGGCATTCTGGTGTACTCCCGAAGTCGGGAAGATCATGAGCAGCACTTGAGGACTGTGCTTCATACTTTGAGAGAAAAGAAATTATATGCAAAGTTCAAAAATGTGAGTTCTGGTTAGAATTTGTGGCATTTTTAAGTCACGTAGTGTTAAATGAAGGGATTAAGGTGGATTCAAAGAAGTTGGAGGTAGTGAAGAATTGGCCTAAGCTGTTCTTAACAACAGATATCCGGAGATTTCTTGGTTTGGCGGGTTATTATTGTCGATTAGTTAAGGGATTCTTATCTATTGTAGCACCTATGATAAGGGTGACCCAGAAGGGTGCTTTGTTCGGGTGGATAGAAGGGTGTGAGGAGAGCTTTCAAAAGCTCAAAACAGCCTTGACTTCAGCTCCAGTATTGGTATAGCCTACATGTTCGGGGTTTTATACTGTTTATTATGATGCATCGTGAGTTGGTCTCGGTGCGGTGTTAATGTAGGATCGTAGGGTGATTACCTACGCATCTAGACAGCTGAAGGTGTATGAAAAGAACTATCATGTCCACGACCTTGAGGTAGCAGCTATTGTTCATGCCTTGAAGATTTGGAGGCATCATTTGTATGATGTCCCTTGTGAGATCTACATTGATCACCGAATTTTGTAGCATTTGTTCAAGCAGAAGGATCATAACTTGTGGTAGAGGAGGTGGTTAGAGCTGCTTAAGGATTGTGATATCACTATTCTATACCATCCTGGAATGTCCAATGTGGTGGCTGATGCCTTGAGTCGCAGGGCGGGAAGTTTTGGGAGCTTAGCATATTTTCTAGCAGTAGAGAGGCCATTGGCATTGGATTTTCAGGCTTAGCCTACCAGTTTGTTAGATTGGATATTTCTAAGCCGAGTCGAGTTTTGGCTTGTGTGGTCTCCCAGTTTTCTCTTTATGATCGTATCAGTGATCGTCAGTATGATAAACCCCATCTTCTTGTCCCTAAGGACACGGTTCAATACGGTGATGCGAAGGAGGTCACTATTGGGGATGATGGTGCATTGAGGAGGCATGTTAGGCTATGTGTGCCCAATTTAGACGGATTGTGTGAGTTGATTCTTTAGGAGGATCACATCTCGTGGTGCTCCATTCATCCGAGTTCCACAAGGATGTATCTGGACTTGAGGCAGCATTATTGGTGGCATAGAATAAAGAAGGACATAATGGAATATGTAGTCCAGCGTCTAAATTGCCAACATGTGAAGTATGAGCATTATCGTCTAGGTGGATTGCTTTAGAAGTTAAAGATTTCGAAGTGGAAATGGGAGCAGATCACTATGGATTTTGTTGTTGGGCTCCCACAGACTTAGAGAAATTTTGACGCAGTTTGGATTATTGTCAATAGGCTGACCAAGTCAGCTCATTTCCTTCATGTGATGACTACTTATTCCTCCGAGCAGCTGGCTCGACTTTATATCCACGAGATTGTCAGACTTTATGGCATGCCAGTATCTATCATCTCTAACTGGGGTATGCAGTTGCATTACAGTTCTGGAGATCCATATAGCATGAGTTGGGTACTCAGATGGAGTTGAGCACATCATTTCACCCTCAAACAGACGAACAATCGGATCACACTATTCAAATTCTAAAGGATATGCTCCGCGCGTGTGTGATGGAGTGTGGAGGTTCATGGGATCAGTTCTTGCCCCTTGCGGAGTTTGCCTACAACAGTTATTTGTCTAGCATTTAGATAGCACCGTATAAGGCTCTATATGTTATGTGGTGTCGGTCCCCAGTGGGTTGGTTTGAGTCGAGCGAGGCTAGATTATTGGGCACAGACTTGGTTCAGGATACTTTGGAGAAGGTTAAGGTGATTCAGGATAGACTTCGCACAACCCAGTCCAGACATAAGAGTTATGTAGATCGGAAGTTCGCGATATGGAATTCATGGTTGGAGAGCGGGTCTTGCTCCGGGTTTCTCCTATGAAGGGCGTTATGAGGTTCGAAAAAAGAGCAAGCTGAGCCCAAGGTTTATTGGCCCCTTTGAGGTGTTGTGGGGAGTTGTGGAGGTTGCTTATGAGCTTGCCTTACCAGTTACCTCCCAACCTAGTAGGAGTTCTTCCGGTATTTCATGTTTCGATGCTGCGGAAGTATCACGGTTATCCATCACATGTGTTGGATTGTAGATCGATCCAATTGGACAAGGATCTATCCTATGTTGAGGAGCCAGTGCCTATTTTGGATAGGTAAGTTCGAAAGCTGAGGTCAAAGAACATTGCATCAGCAAAGGTTTAGTGGAGGGGTCAGCCGGATATGCGCAACCGTTATCCTCATCTTTTCACAATTTCAGATATGTCTCTATGCTCGTTTAAGGACGAACGATTGTTTAAGAGGCGGAGGATGTAACAACCGGGCTGGTCATTTTGAGTGTTATAGCCCCGATCCCCTATTAATTGTTTCCCTGGTATCTATTTCTGCTATTATGATTTGCCGGGAGGTTTCATTTTTGTTTTTGGAGTGTTATGGGACACTTAATCCTTAAATAGAAGCTTAAGTTTTAGAATTTAGACTGTAGTCAAAACTGTGTGAAGACGACTAAAAAATGGAGCTTCGTCGATTTTGTTAGATCCATTAGGTAATTTTGGGATTATAGGCGCGTCCGGATTGTGTTTTAGAGGTCCGTAGTTATATAGGCTTGAAATGGCAAAAGTCAAATTTTTGGAGATTTGGACCAGTAGTGGAATTTTTGATATCAGGGTCGGAATCTACTTCCGAAAGTTGGAGTAGGTCCGTAGGGTTGAATATGACTTGTGTATAAAATTTGGGGTCAATCGGACGTGGTTTTATGGGTTTCGAGATGAGTTGTCGAATTTGGAAGTTTCAAGTTCCTTAAGTTTGAATCGAAGGATGATTCATGATTTTAGCATTGTTTGATATGGTTTGATGGCTCGACTAGGTCCGTATGGTGTTTTAGGATTGGTTGGTATGTTTGTTCGAGGTCCCGAGGGCCTCGAATGTGTTTTTAATTCTTAACGGATTGAGTTTGGGATTTATGCAATTGCTGAAGCTGTTGCACCAGGTGTAATCTCACCTGCGCACTTCGGCCCATAGGTTCGGTGCAGTAGAAATGGCCATGGAGATGCAGAAGCAGTTTTGGCCCTGTCCAGATAGGGTCGCAGGTGCGGCGATAGATCCGCAGAAGTGGGCACGCAGAAGAGGAAGAGGAGCGCAAGTGGGGGCTCGCAGATGTGGACCTTGTTCGCAGATGCGGACCCAGTTCCATTTAGTGATTTTCGCACCTGCGATGATTTTTCTTGCAGGTGCGGTTGAAGGCTCGCAGAAGCGATTTTGCTAGGCAGAAAAAGGGAAATTTCGAGGGTTTGATCTTATTTTCATTTTGGGACTTTGGGAGCTCGGATTTTGGCGATAAATTGAATGATTTTCAGAGGAAGCTATTAGGTAATGATTCCTAGCTCGTTCTTGGTTGTATTTCATTAATCTATAGTTGATTTCATCATTTAATTAAGGAATTTGGGTGAGAAATTGAGGAAAATTTGACAAAAGTTCTTAGGACAAATTGTAGGGTTTTGATTTAGATTTTGGTATCGGATTTGAGTAAATTTGGTATGGTTAGACTCGTGAGTGAATGAGTGTTTTGTAATTTGTGACTTTTACCCTATTCTGATACGTGGGCCCGACGAGGCTTTTTGGGTGATTTTCCAATTTCTTACGTTAGCTTTGATTTTATTAGCTAGATTTGTTGCTTGTAGTTATATTTATGTTATGTAATTGATTTTGGCTAAATTTGGACCACTCGGAGCCGGATATTCGTGGGAAAGGCATTGTGACTGATTAATTGAGCTTGGTTTGAGGTAAGTGGCTTACCTAACCTTGTATGGGGGAACTCCCCTTAGGATTTGGAACTGTTTTTGATATGTGGGCACCGTATATACGTAAGGTGACGGTACGTACACGTGCTATTTGTTGTAAAACTCCATTTTTCACCAAGTTATAAGTTGTTTCTCCTTATTTCAGCTACACTATCATGTGCAACTATCATGTTTAGTTTAGAATAGCATGCCTGCGTTGCCTTAACTACCTACCTAAACTCTGTGCAACATGTTTCGTGAAATTCCTACTTTTCCTTGACTTGAACTTAGTCTAAATTGTAGGTTTTCTTATTGTAACTGTTATTTCTATTAGTTGTACTGCATATTTACTTTGGGACTACGGAACGGTATTCTAGGAGATCCCCATGTACTACATATTTACTTTGAGACTACGGAACGGTATTCTGGGATATCCCCCTGCACATTTACATTTGGGACGATGAGACGGTATCTTGGGAGATCCCTTGTTGTTATCTCTATATGCTGAGTTGTTGTCTTCTATGATTTATTCTTATTTAATTTCAGTTTTTATTTTGTTGTGCTATTTCATTCTATCTTATTTTATTATATATATACCAGTAGGGCCCTCACCTGACCTCGTCACTACTCGACCTAGGTTAGGCTTGGCACTTACTAGGTACCGTTGTAGTGTACTCATGCCCTTCCTTGAACATGTTTTTCATGTGCAGATCTAGGTACCTCTTATCAGTCGCATTATCAGTGAGGCGAGATAGCTTTAGAGATTTCAAGGTATATCTGCCGCGTCTGCAGACCCTTGAGCCTCTTTCCACTCTTTCACGTGTCAAACACTTCTTGTATTTTCTTTTGTTAGACTCTAGAGTATAGAGATATTGTTTTCTTTCTGTAGTTTGTGACTAACGATATATCATGTTTTGGGAGAGTTTATGTACATTTCGAGAGTTGACTATTGCATATATCGAGCGACATCTCAAATGTGTTATTTAAGTTATCTGTTGCTGTTAGTTGTTATTCTTTGTGTTTTCATTTCATTGTTCCAAAATTGTTAGTCTTAACTAGTCGTAGAGACTAGGTGCCGTCACGACGGTTCACGAAGGGAGAACTTGGATCGTAACACTGCCCCGGCCTCTCGCAGCTATAATAGGGGGTGCATGTGTCTGAGCATCAGATCCAGTTGTGCGCGTACTCCCCATCTGTGAGAGAATAAAAAGATAATATTTAGAATTTCGAAGTCAACAAATGCGTACGATAAGTAATCAAAGAAGTGATATTTTCCTAACAGTTCCATAGCCTCCGAAAGATAATTACAGACCTCTCTGTACCAATCCGCGAGACTCTACTAAACCTGATTGTGACTCATAACACCTATGAACCTAGAGCTCTGTTACCAATATGTCACGACCCAAATTTTCCTCCATAAGATATCGTAACAACACTATTTTCTAAGACATGGCAAGCCTATTAATATGAAGATTAATTAAAGTAATAATGAAAAACTCTTAAAACTCAACAATTCAGTACATGTCGAAATTCCCAAAACCCGGTGAAATACAAGTCACAGGCTCTAGGAAGAAGTTCTAAATAGCTCTACACATCATAGTCTAATGAGGATAAAGAAAAAACACAGTAAATATAGAAGGGGAATCCAAGATCTGCGGCCGCTGGCAGATATACCTTGAAGTATCCGCCTACAGCTAGCTCATTGATACCTGATCTAATAGGAAGTACCTGGATTTGCACAAAAAATGTGCAGAAGCATAATATGAGTATACCACAGCAGTACCCAGTAAGTGCCATGTCAAACCTCGATGTAGTAACGAGATCAGGTGAAGTCCCAACTGGAAATAATAAGAACGGGGCAAAAGTTTAACAATATAATAATAATAATGACAGTGGAAATAAATCATGTAAGGAATATATCAAAATTTAACTATACAGAATAAGGGCACTTAATACCTCACTGAAGGGAAATCATAAACTTTTATAGTTAAAGAAATCACAAAAATAACCAAAAGTAAGTGCAACCACAAAGAAATATCAATAAGGGCATATTCACACTACCGCCTCGTAGCTCCAAATCATAAATAAATTTACAATATCTTATTTTCTTATATCATCGCGGGATCCTTCACATTTAAGTTTAAAAAAATTATTTTTCCTCGAAATTGCATCCCGTATTTTAGCCACCCTTACCACACCGCATGACTTTTAGTAGTTACCCTACTAGCCATGCATATCAAGCCACACTTATCTCACCACATTCGTTTCAACACCCAGACCTTATACCACTGTACCCGTATCAATAACTTAATAAATCACAATTTGCACCTCAAGTGCCCAATTATTTCAACTTGACAAAATAAATAAACCACACCAATATTTTTCCACAATAAGGAGCCCACGGCTCAATCATAACGAATATAAAAATCTCACAAGATATTCAAGAATGAATAACTCAGCAAAATAACAATTCACAATTTTAACACGTTGCATCAACACCAAGTTTTAAAATATCAAATAATTCATACTAATAATAATTAAATTAATAAATTCAACCTTCGATTAATGCACAAAATAAAAGAAACAAGGCAAATTTTCAGAATATAAAAATAGATCGATGATGATGAATATAACAAGATAAATGGATTTATTTAATATGCAACAGTGATCTACACAATTTAAAGACATAACCTTTTATATTTAGTCCGTGTACACACTCATCATCTTATGTACACGACTTTCAACATATCACAATTATCACATCAATACCAATCCTAAGAAAAAATTCTCCCACACAAGGTTAGACAATTCACTTACCTCGACTTGTGCCAATTTAATCCACTAGTAGATATTTTCCTCGATTATCCAACTCCGAATGAGTTGACTCTAGCCAAAATAATTCGATACACTCAACAAAAATTATAGGAATCAACTCCATTAGAAAATACTATTTTTCAATAAATTCCAAAATTAACTAAAAAATTGGCCCTGGGACCCACGTCTCGGAATCCGACAAAAGTTATGAAAAATGAACGCTCATTCAACCACGAGTCTAACCATACCAAAATTACTAAGTTACAATACAAACTGGGTCCTCAAATCCTCAAATTTATCCAAGAGGGTTTTTCTAACTTTTCCAGCTTAAATCAACAATTAAATGTAAAAAACAACCATAGATTCGGGTGATTAAATCAAGGTTGAGTTAAGAATACTTACCCCGATATTTTCCTTGAAAATCACCTTTCCCCGAGCTCCAATTCGTCAAAAATGGAAAATGGGACTTCGTCCCATTTTAAAAACTTAAATTTTCTATCCAGGTGTTTCTTCTTCGGGAACGCGGGCAGTGCCTCATGTTTGCGAAGTAAAAATGTTGTTGGCTAGATTTCTTATTCACGAACGCGACTACCCTCTTGCGTTCGTGATGCACATTCACCCAAACCTTCTCGAACGTGTTGCCCTCTTCGCGAACGCGAAGATCAAATCTTTACCTGCCTCAAGGTACTCTTCGTGAACGCGAGGCCTCCCACGCAAACGCGAAGAAGGAAACCAGTAATAGCAGGTTTAGCAGTTTGAAGCTTCTGAAATACGCTGAACCTGATCTGAATTACACCCTAGGCCCTCGGAATCGAATTCAGAGATCCCTAGCTCGAGTTATTAATTTTTGTCAAAAATTAAAAGTTTAAAGTTTTAATGATTGATTGATGTCTGATTTTGTTGATACTAGGTCTGTATTTTGGTTTCGAATCCCTGTACAGGTCCATTACTATATTTATGACTTGTATGTCAAAATTAGTGAAAAACGAAGTTGGTTTAATGTTTTTTGGATGTTCGGTTGTGAAAATAGAAGTTTAAAGTTTTCTTGAAATTTTCCTTTGATTTGGTATCTGATTCGTAGTTTTAGGCGTTGTTTTGGCACTCTGATCATACAAGCGAGTTCGCATGAGGTTTTTTGACTTGTGTGCATAATGGGTTGTCACGACCCAAATTCCTAACTCGGTTGTGATGGCGCCTCTCGTGAAGACAAGGCCAGCCAACAAAATGAAAGCTTCCTTTTAACAGTTATTTAACATTTATAAAGCTAAAACATGATTAGCATAATCAAAAGCTCGGAAAACAACGATAACAACAGGGAACCATCCCGTCATAGCCCGACATCGGGGTGTCACTAGTCATGAGTTACTACAGAGTTCACTAAAGTACTACAAGTCCAGAAATAGGGACAAAGTATGAAAGTAACATGAACAACATAAAATAAGGGAGAAGATCTGGTGTCGCGGACGCTAGCGGTCACCTGGCTCAGCTATGATAACAAACCTTCAATCAGCTCAAAACCCGCTACCGGGTGGTCAAGTACCTGCATCTGCACACGAAATATAGGGAGTAAAGTGAGTACTCCAACTCAGTGAGTAATAAAAGTAAATAATAGCTGAAAGCAAGAAATCACGTAAGCACTCCATCATGCGATATAGAACAGTACAACCCTTTTTAGAAAACAGTAAAACCGTGAAATCCTTTGGAAAACATCTGGGCTCAGTTAAAACCTCTTTTGAAAATGATCTTTTCAACAATTGCCAAAAACAATTTCAACAAGTAAGAAATAATCAAAAATCTGCCCCTCGGGCTCAATATCAACCTCTCAGTACAATATCAGCCCCGCAGGCTCACTCCCAACTCACAAAGTACAACATCAGCTTCTCGGGCTCACTCCCAACTCACAAAGTACAACATCAGCCTCTCGGGCATAGCACTCCATTAACAAATAACACCAGGGTGTCTGGTAAACAGTGCAAGAAGTAGCATGGATACCGATGATATGAGTGCTGAATGTCATGACAACATTACAAAATAGAACAAATGCATGAGTGCAATGCAATGCATATGACGATACATTCCAGTACCTACTGCGGCGTGCAGCCCGAGCCAACCATGCATATGATTTATCGTCGACGGCGCTCACTGGGGGTGTGTACAGACTCCGCAGGGGCTCCTACAGCCCAAGCGCAATATCAAGCCATCTTGTGGCATCAAATCTAGGCTCTCAGCCTCATATCAATATCAGTATAATCATCCAAGCACTCGGCCTCAATATCAGTGTAACACCGCTGCGACGCGCAACCCGAGCCACCCATAATCAATCCAGAAAATATCATAAGCCCCTTGGGCATTTATAAAACAGTAGTTCTCAGCCCGAAATAACATTTAAAATATCATTTGAGTTTTCAAAACTTAGAAATACGGCTGAGTTTACAAAACAGTATTTAAAATCTTGGACTAAAACCAAATGATATGCAAGATATACAAAAAAATTGTAATCTCAATCCCCGAAGGATTCGCATAGTTGGCACGAAGCCCAAACATGGCAATCAGCCCAAATTATAATGATAACAAGTAGTTTCAGTCAAATACGCAGTAAAATCAACAACCGGGGCAGACCAAGTCACAATCCCCAATGGTGCTCCACCCCACGCTCATATCCGGCGTGCAAGTCACCTCAATACAGCACTATGATGTGCAAATCCGGGGTTTCAAACCCTCAGGATATCATTTACAAGTACTACTCACCTCGAACCGGTGAAATCTCTAGCCCGCGACGCCTTTTCCCTCCAAATCGGCCTCCACGCGCGTCTAATATAGCGAAAATCAGAGCAAATGCATCACAATATGCTAAGGGGACAATACCCAATCAAAAGAAATCGAGAAATTGCAAAAACCTCGAAACTAGCAAAACTCGAGCCCGGGGCCCGCTTCTCGAAAAATTATAAAATTAACATCACCAGCTTCCTTATCTCGCCACGAGTTCATACATACCAAATTCACAAAAATCGGAGTCCATTTGGCCCCTCAAATTACTAGTTTAAACTCTTTCAAGTTTCAAGCCCTAACCTTCATTTTTACCCTTAATTCCCTTAGATTTTCAGTGTTAATCTATGTTTTTAAACCATAATAACTTAATCTAAGACCAAGAATCCATACCTGATGAAAACTCTCGAAACCCTTTTCAAAATCGCCCAAAAATCGCCTTAGTTCGAAGCCCCAAATGTTTTCACCTTCAAAATTCGTGAAGGGGACTTAATATTGTTCTGCCCAGTCATTTCCGCTTATGCGGTCCATGCACCACACCTGTGTCTTCCGCTTTTGTGATCAAAACACCGCTTATGCGGTTCAACTTAAAAATCCCAGGGCCGCTTATGCGGTCAAAAACTGCATCAGCGGTGACCGCTTATGCAGAACCAAGTTCGCTTCTGCGGAATTACCCAGGCCTTCAAGGCCCGCTTCTGCAACCTCCCGCACCGCATCTGTCGAACCGCATATGCGGTCCCTTTTTCCGCAGATGAGGAAATACCAGGTACCAGAAGTTCAAAACATGCCAAAACTCCAAAACTCTCCGTTTAACCACCTGAATTCACCCTGAGGCCCCCGGGACCTCAACCAAAAGCACAGACATGATCTTTTACCTTATTCAAACTTGCTCGAATCATCAAAACACTACCTTTAACATCAAAATCCTTAAATTTCATCAAATCGAAGCCTAAGATTAATCAAAACTTCCAAAACTCACATTCGATCAAAAACCCGACCTAAACACCTCCGAATCAACTGAAATTTTGCACACAAGTCCAAAATCACCTAACGAAGCTACTGAAAATGTCGGAATTCCATTCCGACCCTCGGATCAAAATCTCACCTATCAACCGGAATTCGCCAAAATACTAACTTTGCCAATTCAAGCCTAATTCTATACCGGACCTCCAATATCACTTCTGATCGCACTCCTAAGTCACAAATCATCCCCCGGAGCTAACCAAACCATCAGAATTCACATCCGAGCCCTCTAACTTATAAGTCAACGTCCGGTTGACTTTTCCAACTTAAGGCTTCTTAAAAGAGACTAAGTGTCTTATTTCTTATTAAAACCACTTCAAATCAACTCGATTACACAAGATATGGATAATGAAGCATAAAGAAGCTGAAAATGGGAAAATCGGAGCGGTAACTCATGAGACGACGGGTCGGGTCGTCAAATGGGTTTGGAGCCCCGAGGGCGCGGGTGAATTTAATATAGGCTATGGATGGTTTTGGACTTAGAAAATCTGGTTTTTCCTCAACTTCAGCTATCTGTTGGTTTCTTTCTTTGCGTTCGTGAAGGTACTCTCACGAACACAAAGAGTGAACTGGGCCTGGGTGGAATTTCTTTTTCGCGAACACGAAGTTTAGGTCACAAATACGAAGGAATGGGGGCATTACCCCTTGCGAACGCATCCAGCTACCCGTGAACACATAGGCATGGGACCTGGGGGAGGGGAAATTGACCTATACTCTTCGCAAATGTACCACATGGCTCGCGAACGCATTGGCTGGTGGATATAAGTCTTCACAAACGTGAAGGGTATCTCATAAACGCGTAGTCTATTTGATCCGCTGCTTCGCAATCACGACAGTCCCTTCAAAAATGCGAAGAAGGCCTGACGCTCAGTGGTTAAAACATACCAAAAAATCGGGATTTTGCCATTCTTTCAAAATATCAAAACTAGAAAACCCTAAAGGCAATTTTCCCAAGAGTTATTCTTTCCCAATTTGTCGGTATGTGATTCTAACCTACTTTCTTTCATTTGCCCATTACATTTCATAAGTTTTCAACCTAAAATCTGGGATTTTCATAGTGGAAATTGGGGTTTGGGGGTAGATTAGAATTTTTTGTAAAATTGAAATTTAGACCTCAAATCGAGGTCGAATTACAAAACAAATTACATAATCGGGCTTGGGGGTGAATGGATAAATGAATTTTTGTCCGAACCTCGGGTTTTGACAAAGAAGGCTCGCGTTCAATTTTTGACTTTTAGGGGGAAAGTTTGGAAATTCTAAATTTATGCATTGTAATTGATTCCTTTAGGAATATTTGATATTATTGAGTTAATTGTGACTAGATACGAGTGGTTTTGAGGCGGATTCTAAGGGAAAGGCCCCGATAGAGCTCTGAATTGACCGCGGAGTGAAGTAAGTGTTGGCTCTAACCTTGACTTGAGGGAATTAGGAACCCATAGACTATGTGCTATGTGAATTTCATGTGAGCGACGTATATGCGAGGTGACAAGTGCTTATAAACTGCCCAATTACTTGTTTTCCCTGATTTCCCGTTGTTCTTTAATTATCTCACTTCGTGTCTTAAATGTTATATGCCCTAAATGCTTTCCATGCTTATTTGCTACATGTTAATCCATGTTACAACAACAACAACAGCCCAGTATAATCCTAAAAGTGGGGTCTGGGGAGGGTAATATATACGCAGACTTTCCCCTTACCCCGAGGGATAGAGAGGCTGTTTCTAGGAGACTCTCGGCTCCAGAAAGAAACAAGAGACGATATATTAGTGTTGATACCAAAATTTTCCTCTATGTATTTTTGTGTGCAAAATACCTTCAAAATAATATATATATATATAAGCATACCCAAGTATTTTAGTATTTTTTCCATTTTTTGAAAGATTTTAAAAATCAACTTATTATGTGTTTTAGTAGTACAAAAATCCAATAATTATTCCCAAGTTTATCATTTTGGTGAATAACTTATTTTATTCTCATATTTGCACCAGAATATAATTGAGGTGATTTTTGTATATTTTTACAAATTTATTTGGTAGTTTTAAAGTTAAATTGCATGTAATTGCAAGTTTAGCCTATCTTAAGATTAACTGTATTTTATAATTATAAAATTGGTTCCAATATTTTTAAATTAATATTTATATGTTATTTACTGACTCAATACTTTTAATTTAAAGTCAAAATCATTTTTACTATTTTTTTAAAATAAAAAGAAAAAACTGGCTATTTAAAATATAGCCCAAATTCGTTCAATTGTAGCCCCATTTGCATTTTAATTTTGGCCTGAAACTGACCCAATTTCGGACCAGCCCAATCCCATCTAACCCAACCCAATAACCCGTTTATCCTACCCGACCCAAGGCTCTTTTAATCCAGATCGTTGATCAATCTGATCAACGGTCACGATCTCCTCTTTCCTTTTTAATTTACCTAACCCAGCCCTAATCCCCCCATTTCATTCTGGTAGCCGCCTTTGGATCCTCTCATCTCTTAGACTCTCTTGACCGTTCCCCTAACCCTAGCACCTTCTCATCATCCTCACCCCAAAACTCGACGGAATCCATAGCTTCTCAGGCTATGGAAACCCTATACTCACCTCCTACTGCTCCTACATGCCTGATGCTCGAAGGTTCGAGGCCAGACGTCGAAGGTCTTCACTTAGACCTTCACTGATTTGAGGTTTTCGGCCGTCTCCGACCTTGCTCTGGCATATCCAAGACTCAGGAACCTGACTTTTGACTTCTCCGACTCAAGATCAGACCAGTTTCCAAGCCTTTCTCCTTTCTAGGGTTTCTCCAAAACCCTAAGCCATTAAAGGTTCTTTCATCGTTATTTGTCTATATCTATACGATATCTATGCTTTTCTTTCCATCTAAAGTGTTTTCCCTAAAAGCTTCTTTTCAAAATCGTTTCTCTTCAATTTTAGTGTTTCTGAAAGGATTTTTTGGCAAAAATCTTTCTGATATTTCTTCTTTTTTGCTTTATGTGTGTTTGTTCATACCCTGCTCGTGTGATTTCTTTATTACGCATGTACTGTTTTCTCCATTTTCTTTTCTACTATGCATGTTACTCTTGTTAATCTTTGCTATATTTTCTCTACTCTTTTACTATGTGTGTTTACCGTTAAGTTATTTGATTTTTATTTACTGGACTATGTTCATGTTCTTACATGCTTCGTCTACTTATTTTCACGTTTGTATTATCTCCTTCTTCTGAACTTGTTTAGGTTCCGAGTTTTCTCAAAATATGTTCTTCATGATTATTCTTCCTTTGTCATTGAACATGCTATCATATCTGTTTTGTTGAGACTCTGAAGCAAATGGATTGCTTTCTCACTTCCATGCCTGATTCAATTTTGAAACCCTAGGATTTTGGGGTTTCCTTTAATGATTTTGATTCTTTGTATTCGAGTTAAGGCTCCGCTTTGGGACCATGGACTCTCAGACTCAGTATGAGTCTGCAAATTGAACTTCTATCTCTTTGCTTATGATTCTGAATTTTTATGATTCTGAACTCCTCTCTCTTTTACATAACTCGACAATCTATCTTGATTCACATGTTTGTGTACTTTATACATGAGAAATCTTCTTTCAAAAGGTTTTGCTATCTACTAATTGATTCTGAATCCCTTTGATGGTATTTACTTGGTTATTCCTGATTTTCCCTAAGTGAACCTTTCTTTACCCTTTTTCTCGACCAGATTCATTCGAGTAAGCATGTAATTTTGGTTTTACTGTTTGATTCCCTTTCCTTTTTTTTACAAACCGTGTACTATTGGTTTGTTTCCTTAAATAGCTTCTATATACTTACCCTTTATTATACTGCTAGGAAAATATTCTTTCAAATCCCCTTCCTTAATTGTTTTACCCATTTGAATTTGAATCCTTTAATTAAAGGGAGTCTTATATGATTGATTAAAAAATCAGACTTCAATTATTTTCTTACCTTATTTCTCACGACTTTCACGCTATAAAATACACAACCCTTTTTCACAAGTCACACACTTCGAATTGCATACTCTTACACACACACACTCTCTCTCAATTACAATACTCTTTCAATTCTCTACTCTCTTCTGAGATCTTTTGTAATGCTTGCTTGCAATTTGGATTATAAGACTCCTGCTTTCATTTATTTGTTTCCCTAAAACTGGTATGTCCTAATTTTGATTCCATCATCACCCCAATGTGTTTATTTACAAGCTTTTATATCTATGTCCACTTTACTGTTTTGTAGAGTTCAACATTTAAAGTAGTACGCTTATGTCTTGCTATCTGTTTCTGCAATGAATCCCTTCTCCCTACCCCCTTCATGTGTTTGATCTATGGTTTAAGACATGTCAATATACAAGTTATTGTCCATGGATTAAAACCAGATCCTCTGGATCCTGTCCTCTAAATAGTGTAACAGGCTTGTGGGCATGTTAGCATCCCCATTGCTGGGCATGCCCACAGCCTGCTCTTGTCTCATTCAATTCCCCCATATCCCATTCCCCTATGTGTGCTGAGTTAAGTTATAACCTGACAATATCCAAATTGCTGTCTAGTTGAACCTCACCTTCAATGGGTCCTAACTCTCTAATTTCTAAGGCTGACAGGTTGGTCAGGGTGGTGCCAGCACCCCTCATTGCTTGGCATGACCACCAGCTTGCCATTTCCCCTCTATTGCACTTACACTTACTCCCAGCATCTAAGTTCTGCCCTCCTCCTATGAGCCTTGCCTTGGGACCTTGAGTTCCCTCTAAACTTGGACATTTGAGTGCTGGCCCTTCCACACTGCACTATAATCTGATTTTTCAATGATATTTGGGGTGCAAGCATTGCCTGTAGTTCTTGAAGCTCCTTGGAACTTTGACACATGCCAAATAAGAGAAAGGCTTTGGAAATCTGATCTTTGGAAGTTGGTTTATGTCATATTTCAGACCTGGGGTCTGAATTAGGCTCTCCGGGGGTTGGAATCTTTAATTTTTGATGTATTTTTTATCTTTTCTTATTCATTCTAGTCTGTAATAATCTTGTAATAAACCGCTGGGGCGTTAGTGAAACAGGAGGGTTAATCATGCATGCAAAGGGGTAGATACCATGTTCATAGGGAATTACTACTTCTGAAATTCTGCATTTCATATAGATACCATGTTCATAGGGAATTACTACTTCTGAAATTCTGCATTTCATATAGATACCATGTTCATAGGGAATTGCTACTTGTAAAATTCTGCATTTCATATAGATACCATGTTCATAGGGAATTGCTACTTCTGAAATTCTGCATTTCATATAGATACCATGTTCATAGGGAATCACTACTTCTGAAATACTGCATTTTATGTAAATACCATGTTCATAGGGAATTACTACATCTGAAATACTGCATTTCATATAGATGGCTATAGGTTTTTCTGCACTTCATATAGATATCATGTCTATAAGTCATCTCTGAAATTCTGCATATAGATGATATTCCTATAGGACTTCCGCATCTTTGCATATGCATCCGTCACTAGGCAAACCTGTTATAGGATTTTAATAACCAATTGTATATAGATTACCTACCTATTAGATTTCTGTATGATAATAGCGCTTAAAATCAGTGATGCCTAGAAAGCATGCCTATAGGAGCTATCAACCAAACCTGAATCGTCAAGTCTAAAAAAATCAGTAGCAATAACGTTCCTATAATCGACAATTCTTTTATGCAATTAGTTTACTTCTTTATTTCTGAACTAATAGATATCATGCCTATAGGTTCCGTTTAACACCTAGGCAAGCTTTAGGGTGAAAACTATAACTGCATTAGTTTTTGATAATTACAACCAGCAGGCAGGCCTAATTCCGACTTCTTATCTAAAAATATGTGATAAATCAGCCTTCCTTAACGTTTAAGTTTTAATTCAGACCATAACCAATATGTGTAAGACATGCTAAACTATATGCTTTCCTTTGATTCAAGGAGGTTTATTTGAGCCGTATCTGCTTAATTGCTTTCCCAATACTTGCTGTATATGTTTTGATGGTCGCCTTAGCATTTTATCCTTTGAAAACGCTCAAAAGACCCCAACTCCCTCCCCTTTAGGATTAGTAGTTCCATATGCCTCCGGGACTTATATGATTGGGACGGACGGTAGCATGCAATAAGTAACGATACTATTCCGCTCTTTAATACCTTAACGAGGTGGGAAGGGTAGATATGGATATGATGACCGGTGCGCTAATATCACGTGAGACCCCTCTTCTGAGGAGTGATTGCTGGATATTGCATTGATGTGATCCATATTAATTATAAACCTAGGACTCCCCTCCCTTTATGTGCTTTCTTACTTGTTTTCTCTATAAGTTGTTTAAATCTTTCCACAAAATTCTGCCTTATCTTTTCTTAAATAAGTTTAAAATTGTGTGCAAGCCTCTTTATTTGATCCCTAATTGCTTATTTGAAAAGTCACAATTATAACATGGCCAGGACCAGACTAGTGGATCTTGAGGGGTGCCTAACACCTTCTCCTCGAGATAATTTCTAGCCCTTACCTGAACTCTGGTTTCTTCAACTCAAACCCTCTTAGTGTCCTAATGCACTTAATCATTAGGTGGCGACTCTTCAAACTTTAAAACCCAATTCCCAAAAGGGAACGAGTTGTCCTCCCAAATGTCACAAGCCAGATTTAGACTTTAGAAAAAGCTAGCGCAACAGCACGGAGACTCTACTGGGGACTTTCTTAGGCTTTTACCATTTCATGTTATTTGTGACTTTATTGCTTCTTTACTGCTTTTACTTAATGTCTTTATTTCTTCTTCTCCTACGAAACTAAGTTGGCTCTTCATTACTTTTATTTCTTTATTTCTTTCTTCAATACTATTGTAATTATGAGCAATTATTGTAATCATTACTTTAAGAACGTGCAAATACGTGGCAATTTGTTTCATTCTTATAATTGCATCTTCAACATCATATTCCACTCGTGCCAAACAAGGTACCATAGCAACACTTATAATGAGTGGTTGCGCTCTTCCAATATTATAACCCCCTAAATTTGGCAAAGGCATATTTGCAGTAAAACCAGTCGATCAACAGTGCAGTCGACGGTTTCATGCCTTTCCCTCTTGAGTTGTCCGCTCAAGGGTACCGGTCTAATACCCCATAGAAACCTTACTCTGTTTAACTGTGCATGCATCATGGTCAAACCTAGCTGAGTTAGTTGTGTTGTCCACATAATGACTCTTTAAGTGTCACGACCCAAAATCCACTAAGGGTCGTGGTGGCGCCGGACATCGCTGTCAGGCAAGCCAACCTAGAATGTATAATTAAATTCCAGTTTTAGTATTTGCGGAAATCATTTTTCTTATATGTTAAATATTAAATAATAAAATTTTTACAAAAATGAACATAAAATCGATAAAAGACTTAATACTGAATAATCCATAAATCCTCCCAAAACCAGTATCACAAGTGCATGAGCATCTATTAATAAGGAAATAAAATACAATATCTGTCCGAAATACAGGGGACAGGAAATAAATACAATATACTGAAAGGGACTATACTATATGCGGGTCGCTTCGAATAATGCAACTCACCTAGTCCCAGAATCGTCCGCGCTGCTACGCCCAGTAGGCCACTAGGGTTACATATACCTGTACAACAAAAACGCAGAGAAGTGTAGTATGAGTACGTAAACCACGTGTACTCAATGAGTATCCCATCTAATCTCGAAGAAGTAGAGACGAGATGGTCAACTTCGACACTTACTAGAGGTCAATTGACAATATACTAAAAATGTGAGGAAATCATGGATTTATATAGTAGTTCTAATTCACGAAGCTGGAAAATAGGTAAACACCTTCAACAAATAATCAAGGATTTTCAAGGTTTATTCTTCATTATCTTATCAATTTATATCAAGCCACAAAGGGCAAATTTCACATTTAAAATTCTCAAGTGACAATATAACATGCGCAAATCACACCGAGGCGACGACCCGATCTAACAGAAATAAACTGTGCACTTGCCGAGGGTCGACGGCGCGCCTATAGATGCATCTATTTAATCTGCCGAGGCGTTCGGCCCGTTCCATAAATAAACACATACCCTGCTCGCGAATCATGCATGCGACGCAGGTACACATAGAGATATATGCTCAATCAGTCAATTAAGAACTTGTCGGGGATATTTATCCAAATAAAACAATTTCTCTTTTAACAATTCAGGAAAAATGACATTTAATCTCTTTTTAAATTCATTTACTAATCCAAGGCGATTTAAGCAATTCAAACTATCAATGGGTTCATAAATAATCCAAGTATAACATGCTTTTGGGTCCTAACTACCAGGACGATAGCATAATAGTAGCTACGCACGGACTCTCGTCACCTCGTGCGTACGTAGCCCCCGCAATTAGGAGCACATAATCAATTATTACACCTATGGGGACATTTTCCTCTTACAAGGTTAGAAAGGAGACTCACCTCGCTCCGAAGATCCAAACCAGCATTCCACGCCCTTCCGAAGACTCTAATTGATGCACCACGCTCCAAAACTAGCCAACGGTTACGCAAATCCGTTAATATACAATCAAATATTCATTACAATATAATTTATAAAAATTCCTATCTCCGATCAAAAAGTTGACCAAAACACCCTCCGGCCAACGTGCCCGGAATCCGAAAATTTTTTTCGGAGGTAAAGATTACCCATGACCTTAGGAACTCAAATATATAATTTTCACTAAATTCCATACTCAATATCGTGGTTAAATTCCAAGAATATAATTTCTAGGTTTTTCCCTCAAAACCCCAAGTTTTTCTACACAATTCATGCTTAAATCCACACATAATTGATGTATTTAACTCAAAATAGGTGGGGATAACTTACCTTATCGTTGATGATGACAACTCTCTGTTGAAGCTCCCCAAAAATCGCCCAATCCATGAAAAATATGAGAGAAATGGCCAAATCCCGATTTTAAAACAACCCCTCTGCCTCCAGCTATTTCCGCACCTGCGGTTCCATTACCGCTTCTGCGGGTCCGCAGGTGCGGTTACAATGCCGCATCTGCGGTCTCCCTTGGGTCTCCCCCTTTTCGCTTCTGCGATAGCACCTCCGCAGATGCAGTCCCGCTACTGCGGAACATTGACCGCATCTGCGGTCCGCTCTAGCTGCCCCTCATTCTGCATATGCGACCACTCTACCGCAGGTGCGGTCCCGCATCTACGGAAACATGGCCGCATCTACGGTCCCTTCTCTTCTAAGACCAAATCCGCTTCTGCGGCTCCCTTTCCGCTTCTTCGGGGCCGCTTCTGTGGTTAGCCCACTGCAGAAGCAAAAATACCAGCAACCAGATCCTTCAGCCCTCTTCTAAATTCCAAATTCGATCCGTTAACCATCCGGAATCCACCCGAGGCCCCCGGGACCCCAACCAAACATACCAAACAATCCCAAAACACATTATGGATTCTCTCGCAGCTCAAATCACATCAAACAATGCTAAAATCATGAATCGACCTCCAATCCAAACTTAATGAACTTCGAAATTTCAAATTTCTATTTCCGATGTTTAAACATATCAAATCACCTCCGATTGACCTCAAATTTTGCGCACAAGTCATATTCGACATTACGGACCTACTCCAACTTTTGGAATTGGATTCCGACCCGGATATCAAAAACTCCACCTCCGGTCAAACTTCTCAAAAACCTTCAAATTTTTATCCTTAGCCAAATGGCTCCAAAATGACCTACGGACCTCCGAATTCACTTCCGTTTGCGCCCCCAACTCCAAGATCACCATACGGAGCTATTCACAGTCTCGGAATCCCAAACGGACATCGATAACACTGAAATACACTTCAAGCCAAACTTATGAAATTTCTTCCAAAATGCTAACTTCCACAATAGGCGTCAAAACGCTCCCGGGTTATCCAAAACCCGAACCGGGCGTATGACCAAGTTCGAAATCATCATACGAACCTGCTGGAACCTTCCGATTCTGATTCTGAGGTTGTTCACTCAAAATTCCAATCCTAGTTCATTCTTTCAACTTTAAGCTTCCGAAATAAGAATTCTTTTTCCAAATCAACTCTAAACTTCCCGAAATTTAATTCCGACCATGCGTACAGGTCATAATACCTAAAATGAAGCTGTTCCTGGCCTCAGAATGCTGAACGAAGTGCTAGGACTTAAAACGACCGGTCGAATCGTTACATTCTCTCCCACTTAAACATATGTTCGTCCTCGAACGTGCTGAAAACTACACTGAAGTAGTCTGAAATCGCTGTTTAACTTCTCATGCACCTTCTCAGGCAACAACAACTCAGTTGAGCACATCAGCTCGATCAATCCCGAAGATATTCCCTTTTGTTCAAGAAAATGAGCCTTAAAGACCAATTCCAACATCCGGGATTCTATGCCCGACCTGTTCCACCATAAGATCACCATATTAATTACTACACGTTGTACCCAAACATGACTGCATAACTCTACTGAATTCACACTTTGCATCACTTTACTCACCGGACCACAATAACATTTTTTGATCAACTTATTCAAAATCCTACTAATCCGATGCTCCCATTGCGCCCCATGACTTACACAGGTCTTACTCCAACCTTTACAATACCGCCACGATGGAAGAGATATGCAAAAATTCATAACCAACTGCTGAGTCAACAAATCATTTGGTCTATACCCCTGCCCGAACCATCACTTCATTCAGGACCAAATAATGGTCTTATCTCCATAATTTACTACATATACTCAGATTGCACTGATCCTAAATCCAAAAATCTCGCCTCACCAAGTACGAACTACTCAGGCAATAAGCCACCCCAAACATAATCAAAAGTCTCATATGATGCCACAATGTGCCAACAGGCCACCAATTCGAACGTGATACGAAAGGAAAATGAACTCTAGAAGGAATTACCTAACTCACGCACTAATATGGACTTTCCTTAGAAAACAGGAAGCAAGGCACACAAAATAACCTATAGAAAACTATACTCAACATCACCCTGTTGCTGCTTGCAACCCAATCTACACATAGACCTCACATAAGGAGATGCACATCAAGCCAAATTTGCTCATTACAACAACATACCAAATATCGGTCATAAGCATGCTAACTGCATAACCATATCTCTGAGGGAACATATAGCGCCATAAGCTACAAAACTCAAGCACAACTAAGGTGCGATATACAATCTGAATCTAAAGAGCCATCTTGCTCATAATACATCATTTCTACGCGGATCCTCATTACATAAGCAATTCCTCAAGCCGTCTCACAACTCACACGGCGCAATGCATCACTACATGAAATATCTGGCAACGAAATAACACTCTAACTACTCCAAAAGGAGGGCATTACTGAAATAAACACAACTGGCTTGACATAGAGCCCAAATTCATATTTAAACCCATCCACTGACCTCAAGTCGATCCTAATCATATCAAACTAAGACAATAACCTTTCAAAGGTCCATACAAATTTCCCTCTTCTCATAACACACAAGGACAACCATCATAACCAGAGTACTCATCCACAGTCCACAACTCAGTAACGGAGTGCCCTCCAGGCATATATCCTCAACTTATCGATAACATCACAAATCTTCATACTTGGTTTAACTTTTCCAATCAGTCAAGTGACTACATGCCACACTTATACGATCTTCCTATGGGACTCGCTCCCATAACCTTCCGAAACACATAACAGGTCCACTCATCCAAACCACCGGCCGTACTAACGCTGAAAAGTGATCAAGAATCCCTAACCAGGATGCAAAGTATTTTTCACAAAACACCAATCTCAGGTGATGCTGATGACAATACCACTTACTTTAAACATCGAAACTCCTTTCGTGCTCATCCGAGCTAGTGACATCCTTGTCATCACCGAACTTGCAACCTTGATTTTTCACTTCAACTCCCATACTAGTCACTGCACCTAACATGCCAATGTATGATAGAACACGACCCTTATAATAATCTGAAACTGCTAATACGCCAACACTTCATTACACCAAAGCTTTTCACTGAACTCACTTTAGAAGAAACATAGCAACACACAGGTAAATTCTTATAACCGTGGAAATACACAAATCTCTAAGTAGTGGTATAAGGCACCATAGCCCTTCCGAAATCCACTTCCATATAACAAGCCATAACAACAGGATGATTCAAAATAATATCAATTACGACAGTTGACAAGCCTCATACGCACCGCCATAGATTACTTGGATAACTTAATCACGATGAAAGAGCTGATCTCTACCACCAACCTGCCAACTAAATTATGGCTAACCTATCTATCTTCTTTTGATTCACCCCGATTGCCTTAGAAATAATACTAATTCCATCCAACACATAACATACTCCATCTGCACTCATCTCGAGTGACCTTGAATCATGAGACCATGCTGTCTCAAATCCCACGAACTGTCTTATATCTCTCAAATGCTATACCGCAAGTTAAAATATCATAGAACATTCTGGACACCTTCTCATAAGCTGCTACAAGGCTTGATTCTTACCTGTACTTATAGGTTCAGAATCATTAGGCACCACACTTTATCTTTTGAATTTCATTAGGACTGCTGTTAAGAGCCACCCTCCCTGACTTGGCCCCGAATATAGTCAATTCGATAAATCTTCTAGCACATGGATGCCCCATTGGTGAAGCACCTGGCAGAATCACTTCCCTGGGAACCCGCCTATTTATGAAGCATAATCCTGAATCCTTCCCAAGGTTTGAACATGGGCCAATAAGGCCAACGATAGCCTACCTTTAATACTTCCTTGTTCAAATTACCATTTATGGCCCTTTCCCGTAGCTGAAATAGCCCATCGATATGCTAATAGCCAAAAATATCGCAAGTAGTTAACCATACAACCCAATCATGAGAAGTGGGACTCTCCCACTTATCATGAAGCCATCATATCACAATCTGGAATGCACCCGTCCTATTTATCTCTTATTGACATAACCTCGCTCAATCAAACACCAAAGTTCTCGAAATCTTTCTGTAAAACCCCTTCTTATATTTTGACTCATCAAACATATTTGCACAACCGATTTCTTTGCTATATAACTGATAGGATTCTTCGCAGAAGCCTCACCAACCACGCGACGGATAACCTGCTCACTTGGGTAACCCACCTATAAAAGCTCTCCCCGGCATCTTCCAATGCCGCTGCACGGGGTTCAATCACTTCAACATCAATAACCCATCCTGAGTCTGAGCTCACTCTCCAACTGCACAGGTCCATTTACCCCCTGTGGACATCATTTAAATGCGCGGTAATATCCTTCTAATTCAAAGTTATGCTGCATCCTCCTTCACCTACACGGCCCCTTTCCGTTATATTAAATCTCCTATCGCATGATAGCTTATACTTCTATTTAATTCTGTAGGCTTCAATCGCCAGCCACTAAAACACCAAATCATTCTAAACTCTCCTTAAGGTAGGTGGTCATCCCACTACAAAGCACATATGCGGCTCCACCGCTCTTCCACTTTGGTGGAACTCATCCCCTTAATCGATTACTTGGCCTTCCAGAAACTTTAGCCATCGCCTGACACTTCCCATATGTCCTTCCTCATACTTTGCTTCTCACTTGCTGTCTTAAACAAAAATCTATCTTCGTGGCACCTGAACCCACAATTGCTGCTAACTTAAACCTTTCTGAAGGTCATCTTTACCAAACCGTCAACATTAGAAATATTGATTCAGTCCTGAATTACCGCACCCTGCGATATCTGATAGTTGTGTCTCCAATTATATCTCACAATTTCTTGCCCCAAAGGCGAATTGTAGAAGATCATAACACTGACAAACTTAATACGTTCAATTAGGACAACGACATCCCATCATAGAAGAAAACTCTACAACACTTCCAATTACCAAGCCTCATTACTTTCACCAGCCCACATCTGACCATCCTTAGTTCGATCATCTTTCCCCTCCCTGGAATAAAACACTAAATCTCTTGATTATGCACTGAGTAAACCTCCCATCAAGCCATTCATTGCCCCGACACGTAGGAAATCATCCTACCATCATATCACTACTGCGCAACATTCGTTCATAAGCATCATGGAAACTTGTGCCTAACCTCAGAGCTCTCAAAGTACCGTTGCTGAGCCGAATCAATAGAATACCCTTCCACAAGGCGACGATAATAGCCCAAACAACCCCGCAGGGAGAAATACCCGCGTCACATTCGTAGTGCTATTAAAATTCTTCAACTCTTGATTTATAACCAGCGCTTTGCGTCACATAAGATTGAGTAGAAAGGAGACAAAGGCGTAAGCCTCACATGAATCAAATCGCATGATAAGGAATCAAGAAGGGAAGTACTCCTAACAGTCCTGCAGCCTCTCGAGGATAAGTACAGACGTCTCCGTACCGATCCGCGAAACTCTACTAGACTTGCTCATGACTCGTGAGACCCTAGGAACCTAGTGCTCTGATACCATGTTGTCACGACCCAAAATCCACTAAGGGTCGTGGTGGCGTCAGACACCGCTATCAGGCAAGCCAACCAAGAATGCATAATTAAATTCCAGTTTTAGAATTTGCGAAAATCATTTTTATTATACATTAAATATTAAATAATAAAAATTTTACAAAAATGAACATGAAGTCGATAAAAGAATTAATACTCCTCCCAGAACCCGGTGTCACAAGTGCATGAGCATCTACTAATAAGGAAATAAAATACAACATCCGTTCGAAATACAGTGGACAGGAAATAAATACAATATACTGAAAGGGACTATACTAGCTACGGGTCGCCTCGAATAATGTAACTCACCTAGTCCCAAAATCGCCTGCGCTGCTATGCCCAGTAGGCCACTAGGGTTACATATACATGTGTAACAAAAATGCACAGAATTGTAGTATGAGTACCTAAACCACGTTTACTCAATGAGTATCTCGTCTAATGTCAAAGAAGTAGAGACGAGATGGTCAACTTCTACACTTACTAGAGGTCAATTGACAATATACTAAAAATGTGAGAAAATCATGGATTTATATAGCAGTTCTAATTCACGAAGTCAGAAAACAGGTAAACACCTTCAACAAATAACCCATGATCTTCAAGGTTTATTCTTCATTATCTTATCAATTTAGATCAAGCAACGAAGGGCAAATTTCACATTTAAAATTCTCAAGCGATAATATAACATGCACAAATCACACCGAGGCGACGACCCGATCCAATAGAAATAAATTGTGCACTTACCGAGGGTCGACGGCGCGCCTATAGATGCATCTATGTAATCTGCCAAAGCATTCAGCCCGTTCCATAATAAACACATACCCTGCTCGCGAATCATGCATGTGACGCAGGTACACATAGAGATACATGCTCAATCAGTCAACTAAGAACTTATCAGGGATATTTATCCAAATAAAACAATTTATCTTTTAAAAATTCCAGAAAAATGACGTTTAATCTCTTTTTAAATTCATTTACTAATCCAAGGTGATTTAAGCAATTCAAGGTATCAATGGGTTCATAAATAATCCAAGTATAACATGCTTTTGGGTCCTAACTACCCGGACGATAGCATAATAGTAGCTATGCACAGAATCTCATCACCTCGTGCATACGTAGCCCCTGCAATTAGGAGCACATAATCAATTATTACACCTATCAGGACATTTCCCACTTACAAGGTTAGAAAAGAGACTCACCTCGCTCCGAAGATCCAAACTGGCATTCCACGCCCTTCAGAAGACTCTAATTGATGCACCATGCTCCAAAACTAGCCAACGGTTACGCAAATCCGTTAATATACGCTCAAATATTCATTACAATCTAATTTATAGAAATTCCTAACTCCGGTTAAAAAGTTGACCAAAACGCCCTCGGGCCAACGTGCCCAGAATCTAAAATTTTTTTTCGGAGGTAAAGATTACCCATGACCTTAGGAACTCAAATATATAATTTTCACTAAATTCCATACTCAATATCGTGGTTAAATTCCAAGAATATAATTTCTAGGGTTTTCCCTCAAAACCCCAAGTTTTTCTACACAATTCATGCTTAAATCCACACATAATTGATGTATTTAAGTCAAAATAGGTGGGGATAACTTACCTTATCGTTGATGATGAAAACCCTCTCTTGATGCTCCCCAAAATCGCCCAAGCCATGAAAAATATGAGAGAAATCCCGATTTTAAAACAACCCCTCTGCCTCCAGCTATTTTCGCACCTGCGGTTCCGCATGTGCGGTGACAATGCCGTATCAGCGGTCTCCCCTAGGCCTCCCCCTTTTCACTTCTGCGATAGCACCTCCGCAGATGCAGTCCCACTTCTGTCCGCATATGCAGTCCGCTCCAGCTGCCCCTCATTCCGCACTACGACTACTCTACCGCAGGTGCGGTCCCGAATCTGCGGAAACATGACCGCATCTGGGGTCCCTTCTCTTCTTAGCCCAAATCCGCTTCTATGGCTCCCTTTCTGCTTCTGCGAGGCCGCTTTTTTGGTTAGCCCGCAACAGAAGCGAAAATACCAGCAACCAGATCCTTCAGCCCTCTTCCAAATTTCAAATTCAATCCGTTAACCATCCGGAATCCACCCGAGGCCCCTGGGACCCCAACCAAACATACCAATCAATCCCAAAACACATTATGGAGTCTCTCGCGGCACAAATCACATCAAACAACGCTAAAATCATGAATCGACCTCCAATCCAAACTTAATGAACTTCGAAATTTCAAACTTCTATTTCCGATGTTTAAACATATCAAATCACCTCCGATTGACCTCAAATTTTGTGCACAAGTCATATTCGACATTACGGACCTACTCCAACTTTTGGAATTGGATTCCGACCTGGATATCAAAAACTCCACCTCCGGTCAAACTTCTCAAAAACCTTCAAATTTTTATCTTTAGCCAAATGACTCCAAAATGACCTACGGACCTCCGAATTCACTTCCGTTTGCGCCCCCAACTCCAAGATCACCATACGTAGTTATTCAAAGTCTCGGAATCCCAAACGGACATCGATAACACTGAAATACACTTCAAGCCAAACTTATGAAATTTCTTCCAAAATGCTAACTTCCATAATAGGCGCCAAAACGCTCCCGGGTTATCCAAAACCCGAACCGGGCGTATGAACAAGTCCGAAATCATCATACGAACCTGCTGGAACCTTCCAATCCTGATTCCGAGGTTGTTCACTACAAATTCCAATACTAGTGCATTCTTTCAACTTTAAGCTTCCGAAATAAGAATTCTCTTTCCAAATCAACTCTAAACTTCCCGAAATTTAATTCCGACCACGCGTACATGTCATAATACCTAAAATGAAGCTGTTCTTGGCCTCAGAATGCTGAACGGAGTGCTAGGACTTAATACGACCGGTCGAGTCGTTACATTCTCTCCCACTTAAGCATACGTTCGTCCTCGAACGTGCTGAAAAATACACTGAAGTAGTTTGAAATTGCTGTTTAACTTCTCATGCACCTTCTCGGGGAACAACAACTCAGTTGAGCACATCAGCTCGATCAATCCTGAAGATATTCCCTTTTGTTCAAGAAAATGAGCCTTAGAGCCCAATTCCAACATCCGGGATTCTATGCCCGACCTGTTCCACCAAAACATCACCATATTAATCACTACACGTTGTACCCAAACATGACTGCATAACTCTGCTAAATTCACACTTTGCATCACTTTACTCACCGGACCACAATAACAATTTTTGATCAACATATTCAAAATCTTACTAATCCGATGCTCCCATTGCACCCCATGACTTACACAGGTCTTACTCCAACCTTTACAATACTGCCAGGACGGAAGAGATGTGCAAAAATTCATAACCAACTGCCGAGTCAACAAATCATTCGGTCTATACCCCTGACCGAACCATCACTTCATTCAGGACCAAATAATGGTCTTATCTCCATAATTTACTTCATATACTCAGATTGCACTGATCCCAAATCCAAAAATCTCGCCTCACCCAGTACGAACTGCTCAGGCAATAAGCCACCCCAGACATAATCAAAAGTCTCATATGATGCCACAATGTGCCAACAGGCCACCAATTCGAACGCGATACGAAAGGAAAACGAACTCTGGAAGGAATTACCTAACTCACGCACTAATACAGACTTTCCTTAGAAAACAGGAAGTAAGGCATACAAAATAACCTATAGAAAACTATACTTAACATCACCCTGTTGCGGCTTGCAACCCAATCTACACATAGATCTCACATAAAGAGATGCACATCGAGCCAAATTTGCTCATTACAACAAAATACCAAATATCGCTCATAAGCATGCTAACTGCATAACCACATCTCTGAGGGAACATATAGCGCCATAAGCTACAAAACTCAAGCACAACTAAGGTGCGATATACAATCTGAATTTAAAGAGCCATCTTGCTCATAATACATCATTTCTACGCAGATCCTCAACATATAAGCAATTCCTCAAGCCGTCTCACAGCTCACACGGCGCAATGCATCACTACATGAAATATCTGGCAACGAAATAACACTCTAACTACTCCAAAAGGAGGGCATTACTGAAATGAACACAACTGGCCTGACATAGAGCCCAAATTCATATTTAAACCCATCCACCGACCTCAAGTAGATCCTAATCATATCAAACTAAGACAATAACCTTTCAAAGGTCCATACAAATTTCCCTCTTATCATAACACACAAGGACAACCATCATAACAAGAGTACTCATCCACAGTCCACAACTCAGTAACGGAGTGCCCTCTTGGCATATATCCTCAACTTATCGATATCATCACAAATCTTCATACTTGGTTTAACTTTTCCAATCAATCAAGTGACTACATGCCACGCTTATACGATCTTCCTATGGGAATCGCTCCCACAACCTTCCAAAACACATAACAGGTCCACTCATCCAAACCACAGGCCGTACTAACGCTGAAAAGTGATCAAGAATCCCTAACCAGGATGCAAAGTCTTTTTCACAAAACACCAATCTCAGGTGATGCTGATGACAATACCACTTACTTTAAACATCGAAACTCCTTTCGTGCTCATCCGAGCTAGTGACATCCTTGTCATCACCGAACTTGCAACCTTGATTTTTCACTTCAACTCCCATACCAGTCACTGCACCTAACATGCCAATGTATGATAGAACATGACCCTTATAATAATCTGAAACTGCTAATACGTCAACACTTCATCACACCAAAGCTTTTCACTGAACTCACTTCAGAAGAAACATAGCAACACACAGGTAAATTCTTATAACCGTGGAAATACACAAATCTCTAAGTAGTGGTCTAAGGCACCATAGCCCTTCCGAAATCCACTTCCATATAACAAGCCATAATAACAGGATGCTTCAAAATAATATCAATTACGACAGCTGACAAGCCTCATACGCACCGCCATAGATTACTTGCATAACTTAATCACGCTGAATGAGCTGATCTCTACCACCAACCTGCCAACTAAATTATGGCTAACCAATCTATCTTCTTTCGATTCACCCCGATTGCCTTAGAAATAATACTAATTCCATCCAACACATAACATACTCCATTTGCACTCATCTCGAGTGACCTTGAATCATGAGACCATGCTGTCTCAAATCCCACGAACTGTCTTATATCTCTCAAATGCTATACCGCAAGTTAAAATATCATAGAACATTCTGGGCACCTTCTCATAAGCTGCTACAAGACTTGATTCTTAACTGTACTTATAGGTTCAGAATCATTAGGCACCACACTTTATCTTTTGAATTTCACTAGGACTGCTGTTGAGAGCCACTCGCCCTGACTTGGCCCCGAATATAGTCAATTCCATAAATCTTCTAGCACATGGATGCCCCATTAGTGAAGCACCTGGCAGAATCACTTCCCTGGGAACCTGCCTTATTATGAAGAACAATCCTGAATCCTTCCCAAGGTTTGAACATGGGCCAATAAGGCCAACGATAGTCTACCTTTAATACTTCCTTGTTCAAATTACAATTTATGGCCCTTTCCCGTAGCTGAAATAGCCCATCGATATGCTAATAGCCAAAAATATCGCATGTAGTTAACCATACAACCCAATCATGAGAAGTGGGACTCTCCCACATATCATGAAGCCATCATATCACAATCTGGAATGCACGCGTCCTCTTTATCTCTTATTGACATAACCTCACGCAATCAACTGCCAAAGTTCTCGAAATCTTTCTGTAAAACCCCTTCTTATATTTTGACTCATCAAACATATTTGCACAACCGATTTCTTTGCTATATAACCGATAGGATTCTTCGCAGAAGCCTCGCCAACCACGCGGCGGATAACCTGCTCACTTGGGTAACCCACCTATAAAAGCTCTCCCCGGCATCTTCCAATGCCGCTGCACGGGGTACAATCACTTCAACATCAATAACCAATCCTGAGTCTGAGCTCACTCTCGAATTGCACAGGTCCATTTACCCCCTGCGGACATCATTTAAATGCACGGCAATATCCTTCTAATTCAAAGTTATGCCGCATCCTCCTTCACCTATGCGGCCCCTTTCCGTTATATTAAATCTCCTATCGCATGATAGCTTATACTTCTAATTAATTCTGTAGGCTTCAATCTCCAGCCACTAAAACCCCAAATCATTCCAAACTCTCCTTAAGGTAGGTGGTCATCCCACTACAAAGCACATATGCGGCTCCACCGCTCTCCCACTTTGGCGGAACTCATCCCCTTAATCGATTACTCAGCCTTCCAGATACTTTAGCCACCGCCTGACACTTCCCACATGTACTTCCTCATACTTTTCTTCTCACTTGCTATCTTAAACAAAAATCTATTTTCGTGGCACCTGAACCCACAGTTGCTGCTAACTTTAACCTTTCCGAAGGTCATCTTTACCGAACCGTCAACATTAGAAATACTGATTCAATCCTGAACTACCGCACCCTGCGATATCTGACAGTTGTGTCTCCAATTATATCTCACAATATCTTGCCCCAAAGGCAAATTGTAGAAGATCATAACACTGACAAACTTAATACGTTCAATTAGGACAACGACATCCCATCATAGAAGAAAACTCTACAACACTTGCAATTACCAAGCCTCATTACTTTCACTAGCCCACATCTGACCATCCTTAGTTCGATCATCTTTCCCTCCCTGGAATAAAACACTGAATCTCTTGATTATGCACTGAGTAAACCTCCCTTCAAGCCATTCACTGCCCCGACACGTAGGCAATCATCCTACCATCATATCACTACTGCGCAACATTCGTTCATAAGCATCATGGAAACTTGTGCCTAACCTCAGAGCTCTCAAAGTACCGCTGCTGAGCCGAAACAATACAATACCCTTCCACAAGGCGACGATAATAGCCCAAACAACCTCGCAGGGAGAAATACCCGCGTCACATTCGTAGTGCTATTAAAATTCTTCAACTCTTGATTTATAACCAGTGCTTCGCGTCAAATAAGATTGAGTAGAAAGGAGACAAAGGCGTAAGCCTCACATGAATCGAATCGCATGATAAGGAATCAAGAAGGGAAGTACTCCTAACAGTCCTGCAGCCTCTCGAGGATAAGTACAGACGTCTCCGTACCGATCCACGAAACTCTACTAGACTTGCTCATGACTCGTGAGACCCTAGGAACCTAGTGCTCTGATACCATGTTGTCACGACCCAAAATCCACTAAGGGTCGTGGTGGCATCGGTCACCGCTGTCAGGCAAGCCAAAGAAGAATGCATAATTGAATTCCAGTTTTAGAATTTGTGAAAATCATTTTTCTTATACATTAAATATTAAATAATAAAAATTTTACAAAAATGAACATGAAATCGATAAAAGACTTAATACTGAATAATCCATAAATCCTCCCAGAACCCGGTGTCACAAGTGCATGAGCATCTACTAATAAGGAAATAAAATACAACATCCGTCCGAAATTCAGTGGACAGGAAATAAATACAATATACTGAAAGGGACTATACTAGCTATGGGTCGCCTCGAATAATGCAACTCAGCTAGTCCCAAAATCGCCCGCGCTGCTACGCCCAGTAGGCCACTAGGGTTACATATACATGTGCAACAAAAATGCACAGAATTGTAGTATGAGTACCTAAACCACAATTACCCAATGAGTATCTCGTCTAATGTTAAAGAAGTAGAGACGAGATGGTCAACTTCGACACTTACTACAGGTCAATTGACAATATACTAAAAATGTGAGGAAATCATGGATTTATATAGCAGTTCTAATTCACGAAGCCGGAAAACGGGTAAACACCTTCAACAAATAACCCAGGATTTTCAAGGTTTATTATTCATTATCTTATCAATTTAGATCAAGCCACGAAGGGAAAATTTCACATTTAAAATTCTCAAGCGATAATATAACATGCACAAATCACACCGAGGCGACGACCCGATCCAATAGAAATAAACTGTGCACTTACCGAGGGTCGACGACGCGCCTATAGATGCATCTATGTAATCTGCCAAGGCATTCAGCCCGTTCCATAATAAACACATACCCTGCTCGCGAATCATGCATGTGACGCAGGTACACATAGAGATACATGCTCAATCAGTCAACTAAGAACTTATCGGGGATATTTATCCAAATAAAACAATTTATCTTTTACAAATTCCAGAAAAATGACGTTTAATCTCTTTTTAAATTCATTTACTAATCCAAGGTGATTTAAGCAATTCAAGGTATCAATGGGCTCATAAATAATCCAAGTATAACATGCTTTTGGGTCCTAACTACTCGGACAATAGCATAATAGTAGCTATGCACGGAATCTCATCACCTCGTGCATACGTAGCCCCTGAAATTAGGAGCACATAATCAATTATTACACCTATGGGGACATTTAACACTTACAAGGTTATAAAAGAGACTCACCTCACTCCGAGGATCCAAACTGGCATTCTACGCCCTTCCGAAGACTCTAATTGATGCACCATGCTCCAAAACTAGCCAACGGTTACGCAAATCCGTTAATATACGCTCAAATATTCATTACAATCTAATTTATAGAAATTTCTAACTCTGATTAAAAAGTTGACCAAAACGTCCTCGGGCCAACGTGCCCGGAATCTGAAATTTTTTTTTCGGAGGCAAAGATTACCCATGACCTTAGAAACTCAAATATATAATTTTCACTAAATTCCATACTCAATATCGTGGTTAAATTCCAAGAATATAATTTCTAGGGTTTTCCCTCAAAACCCCAAGTTTTTCTACACAATTCATGCTTAAATCCACACATAATTGATGTATTTAACTCAAAATACGTGGGGATAACTTACCTTATCGTTGATGATGAAAACCCTCTCTTGAAGCTCCCCAAAAATCGCCCAAGCCATGAAAAATATGTGAGAAATCCCGATTTTAAAACAACCCCTCTGCCTCCAGCTATTTCCGCACCTGCGGTTCCGCATGTGCGGTTACAATGCTGCATCTGCGGTCTCCCCTAGGCCTCCCCCTTTTCACTTCTGCGATAGCACCTCCGCAGATGCAATCCTGCTTCTGTCCGCATATGCGGTCCGCTACAGCTGCCCCTCATTCTGCATCTACGACTACTCTACCGCAGGTGCGGTCCCGAATCTGCGGAAACATGACCGCATCTGGTGTCGCTTCTCTTCTTAGACCAAATCCGCTTCTATGGCTCCCTTTCTGCTTCTACGAGGCTGCTTTTTTGGTTAGCCCGTAGCAGAAGCAAAATACAAGCAACCAGATCCTTCAGCCCTCTTCCAAATTCCAAATTCGATCCGTTAACCATCCGGAATCCACCCGAGGCCCCCGGGACCCCAACCAAACATACCAACCAATCCCAAAACACATTACAGACTCGCTCGCGGCCTCAAATCACATCAAACAATGCTAAAATCATGAATCAATCTCCAATCCAAACTTAATGAACTTCGAAATTTCAAACTTCTATTTTTGATGTTTAAACCTAACAAATCACCTCCGATTGACCTAAAATTTTGCACACAAGTCATATTCGACATTACGGACCTACCCCAACTTTCAGAATTGGATTCTAACCCTGATATCAAAAGTCCACCTTCGGTAAAACTTCTAAAAAACCTTCAAATTTTTATCTTTAGTCAAATGGCTCCAAAATGACCTACGGACCTTCGAATTCACTTTTGATCACTCCCCCAACTCTAGGATCACCATACAGAGCTATTTACAGTCTCAAAATCCCAAACAGACATCGATAACACTGAAATACACTTCAAGCCAAACTTATGAAATTTCTTCTAAAATGCTAACTTCCACAATAGGTGCCATAACGCTCCCGGGTTATCCAAAACCCGAACTGGGATACGCCCAAGTTCAAAATTATCATACGAACTTGCTAGAACTTTCAGATCCCGATTCTGAGGTCATTCACTCAAAATTCCAATCCTAGTTCATTCTTTCAACTTTAAGTTTTCGAAATAAGAATTCTCTTTCCAAATCAACTCTGAACTTCCCAAAATTTAATTCTGACCACGCTTACAGGTCATAATACCTAAAATGAAGTTGTTCATGGCCTCAGACTGCTGAATGGAGCGCTAGGAGTCAAAATGACCGGTCGGGTCGTTACGTTAAGATAGCCTCTTCTAAAGTCCACTGGGTTTCCTAGGAACCCAAACTGACACCACCATGTCTGTGCATTTATTTGGAGAACTAAATGCTGCTTATGCTAATTATTGATTTAAATAGTAAAGTCTGGTGAGGGTAAGGGTCTAACACTTTGTTTTGCAGAAAATGAGGCACGAAGTCCCACATTAGACATGGTAACCAACATTCACCCAAGGTTGCTAAGCTGGTGGGAAGACCTTCACTCCAGTGATCATACTCTCGTCTGCAAATATTTGGGAAATTTGCCTTCTCTTTTGGAAATTCAACCCGACAACAAAATCATAGAGGCTACAACTCTATTCTTGGATACTGACAGATCAGTGTTCCGCTTCAGGGATCTTGAAATGACATTGAAAATTTCCAAAATGCTGAGGGAAACAAAGGAGGACACTTAGCTAAAGCCTATTTGCTGCTGAGACTATGCGAGCTGGTGAAGTTGTTTGATAGAGCTAAAGATGCCGAGTCTGGGGAAGGTCCTTTTGGGACCAAGTAGTTAGGAGTCTTTTTCTTTTTTGCTTTTAAAATGTAATAAGGCCAATGGCCATTAGTGACATTTTAATTTCCTGCAGTTTTTTTTAGTGTCGTTTTGGGATTCGTCTTATTTTTATCAATAAAATGAGGCATTTAGCATTGTAAGTTCTCCAAATTAACTTGTCGCTAGGCCTACCTCGGGCACAACGAGGCACCCAAATTAGGACACGATTTATATTCATGCACAATGTGTTTAAATATTGCAACGTTTTCTTCTCATAATCCTCACTAAGTTGTTACCTTTTTTGTTTTTACCTTTTGTTTTATTCCCCTCCCCAAAAGGTTAGTCCGTGCACTATGGCATCATCATCTTACTTTACAAGTCACTTCCATACAAGCTGTGAGCTGAGGAGCACGCCTCAATAATTGGTGCATCAGAACCACCAGAGCTCGGAGAGCTTCAGGCTAGCAAGGCTGAACAAAGCACCATGCATTATCTTTCACTTTTTGCTAGTTGATTTTCTTTCCGTGTTTCCTTTAAATTCGAAAGGAGCTCCAATGTTCCAAATGATTATAAAATTTATCAAAGCATTTCAGTTTCCTACAAATCTCGCTCTTATTATTTTCTCAATCGTTTACTTTATTTACACAACATTACTATTACTTATCTTGATGAACCGACGATTATGACTTGCAATGAGACAACGCAACAAACGGACATAAACTCAGAAGAGAATGATATACCAGAAGAGGTCGTTAAAGAGGTTGAGGATTTTGAGAATATCCCTTAGTCTAATTTGGACGAAATTGAGGTCGTTAACCTGGAAGATGCGGAGAACGTGAAAGAAACGCGCATCAGTGTTCATCTGTCACCATCAGAAAAGAAAGAGTACACGGAATTTCTAAGAGAATATGAGGATATATTCGCCTGGTCGTATGATGATATGGCTGGTCTCAATACATCTATTGTAGCTTACAAACTCCCAACCGATCCGACATGTCCGCCGGTAAAACAGAAACTCAGAAAGTTCAAGTCTGACATGAGTTTGAAAATCAAGGAAGAAGTTACCAAGCAAGTCAAAGCCAAGGTTCTCAGGGTGGTAGAGTATCCAACATGGTTAGCCAACATTGTGCCTGTTCCGAAGAAAGATGGGAAGGTCAGGGTCTGTGTCGACTACCGTGATATCAATCGAGCCAATCCCAAAGACGATTTCCCCTTGCAAAACATACACATTCTAATTGACAATTTCACCAAGCATGAATTGTAGTCGT
Source organism: Nicotiana glauca (assembly GCA_026770625.1). Classification (NCBI taxonomy): domain Eukaryota; kingdom Viridiplantae; phylum Streptophyta; class Magnoliopsida; order Solanales; family Solanaceae; genus Nicotiana; species Nicotiana glauca. The sequence goes on from MU716300.1 coordinate 59,250, forward strand.
TCGTTGATTGGGTATTATCAGATATGGATGGACAAAGAAGACGTGGAGAAAACGACTTTCATTATACCGTGGGGGATGTATTGTTACAAGATGATGCCATTTGGGTTAAAGAATGCTGGGGCCACCTACTTGAGGGCCATGACTACTATTTTCCATGACATGATACATAAAGAGATCGAGGTATATGTAGACGACATCATCATCAAATCGAAGAGAGCCGTTGACCACATGGCAGATCTGAGGAAATTCTTTAACAAACTAAGAAGGTACAATCTGAAGTTGAATCTCGCCAAGTGCACATTTGGGGTTACTACTGGAAAATTACTAGGGTTCATCGTGAGTCGTCGAGGAATAGAATTGGATCCATCAAAGGTTAAGGCCATTCAAGAATTGCCACCACCGAAGAACAAGAAAGACGTGATGAGTTTCCTGGGAAGACTCAACTATATCAACTGGTTCATAGCTCAATCCACTGTCATTTGTGAACCCATCTTTAAAATTTTGAAGAAGGACGTTGCTACCAAATGGACTGATGATTGTCAGAAAGCCTTTGACAGAATCAAGGAATACCTTGCAGTATTGGACGGGGCATTTAGTTTTGTTTTGGGACAACATGACGAAACAAGGAGGAAGGAGCAAGCCATCTACTATCTCAGCAAGAAGTTCACCTCGTACGAGGCTCGGTATTCTCTATTAGAGCAAACCTGTTGTGCTCTGACTTGGGTAGCTCAGAAATTGAGGCATTATTTATGTGCCTATACTACCTATCTCATATCTAGATGGACTCGCTGAAGTATATCTTTCAGAAGCCCATGCCCACTGGCAAGCTAGCCAAGTGGAAAATCCTGCTAAGTGAGTTCGACATTGTTTACGTAACCCAGAAGGAAATCAAAGGACAAGCATTGGCAGATCATCTTGCTGAAAACCCCATGGATGGAGAATACGAGCCTCTAAAGACATATTTTCATGATGAAGAGGTATCTTTCGTAGGAGAAGATATTGCAGAATCCTATGATGGTTGGAGGATGTTTTTCAACGAAGCAGCAAATTTCAAAGGAATTGGCAAGGAGCAGTCCTAGTATCAGAAACCGACCAGCATTATCCGTTATCTTCCAAACTCAGGTTCCCGTGTACCAATAATATGGCCGAATACGAAGCCTGCATCTTAGGGCTCAAGCTGGCCATTGACATGAATATTCAGGAATTGCTAGTAATCGGAGACTCAAATTTGCTCATACATCAGGTTCGAGAAGAATGGGCAACCAAGAACTCTAAGATACTTCCTTATATTCATCACGTACAGGAGTTGAGGAAGAGGTTCGCAAAGACAGAATTGCAGTATGTTCCCAGGGTCCAGAATGAGTTCGCCGACGCATTGGCTACCCTATCATCCATGATCCAACACCCAGATAAGAATTTCATTGCTCCTATCCCGCTAAAGATTTATGATCAGCCAGCTTATTGTGCTCATGTCGAGGAAGAAGCAGACGGAAAACCGTGGTTCTATGACATCAAGGAGTATTTGACAACATGAGAATATCCAGAACATGCAAACGCTACTCATAAGTGCACACTTCGGAGATTATCTAACAACTTCTTTCACAGCGGAGGAATCCTATATATGAGGACTCCCGATTTGGGATTACTGAGATGTGTCGAAGCAAAAGAAGCATCCAGGTTGTTAGAAGAGATCGATGCAGGGACCTGCGGTCTGCATATGAATAGTTTTGTCTTAGCAAAGAAGATACTCTGGGCAGGTTATTTTTGGATGACTATGGAAACGGACTGCATCTAGTATGTCCGAAAGTGCCATCACTGTCAGATACATGCAGACATGATATAGGTGCCTCCGAACGAGCTTACTGCAACAAGCTCGCCATGCCCATTCACCCTTGGGGAATGGATGTTATCGGACCTATCGAGCCTGCCGCATCAAACGGGCACATGTTCATCCTGGTGGCAATTGATTATTTTACCAAATGGGTTGAAGTAATGTTGTATAAAGCGGTAACTAAGAAAGTCGTGACAGACTTTATCTGCGACCATATCGTTTGTTGATTTGGCATCCCGGAGTCAATCATCACTGATAATAGTTCCAATCTCAATAGTGACCTGATGAAAGCAATGTGTGAAATATTCAAGATCAAACACAAGAATTCTATAGCCTACATACCTTAAATGAACGAAGCTGTAGAAGCGTCCAACAAGAATATCAAGAAGATACTGTGGAAAATGATAGAAAAGTATAAGCAATGGCATGAGAAATTATCATTTGCTCGATTGGGATATCTCACCACAGTCCGTACCTCAACCGAGGCAACTCCCGACATGCTGGTTTATGGTACAGAGGCGGTCATTCCTGTCGAAGTAGAAATTCCCTCCTTGAGGATCAAGCAGGAAGCAGAACTGGATGATGCCGAATGGGTAGAGAGTCGCTACGAGTAGTTGGCTTTTGTAGATGGGAAAAGAATGAATGCAGTTTTCCACGGTCAACTTTATCAGAACAGAATGTCTGGAGCTTTCAACAAAAGAGTCAAGCCGAGAAAGTTTGCACCATGGCAGCTAGTGTTGAAGAAAAAATTTTCCGCATCAAGATGAAGCCAAAGGGAAATTCTCTCCCAACTGGAAGGTCCGTACATGGTTCACCGGGTTCTAATCGGAGGAACCCTCATACTTGCAAAAATGGACGGAAAAGTCTGGCCAAAGCCAATCAATTCAGAGGCAGTAAAGCGATACTATGTATAACCTTTATGACTTCTCATTATGATGTAATTTGAACTATGCCTGACCTGATTCCCGTTTAAAAGGGGATACGTAGGTAGCCCTATGGGTTCGGTCACAATTCAATAAAATTTCTATT